>VJOZ01026110.1:0-14092 GCA_009801055.1 Stichopus horrens
CATAAAGCCACAAGCTTTAAAGATTCGGAAGAAAAGAAAATCTGCTAGAAATATTTCAATTATGACAATGGTGAACAAGTAGGACGTACGAATGCATGTAACAAGCGGAGAAAACTTAACCCAGTAAAAGAAATATGTCCTTAAGTAAGCCAAAGATTCGATTGAAAATTATGAGAAACGACTTGTGATGCAATTTCCAAGACTGTGTGAACAGAAATGGACCATAATTTTGGGACATGGCCCTGTTGGTTAAGTGGGAACACCTGTACAGCCTTTTCAACAGTCTGAATGTACTAAAAATGAAAAACAAAATCCAAGAAATGATAATGGAACATATTGTTGAATCAAGCTAATTTTCAAAGTTTTCAACCATTTTCTTCGAGTGTCAATGAACATGGCTGTTTTCGTTCTAAATTACTCATCAGTTTAACGCGAGACGGCCGTCGAAGACACGGCTCGGTGTGCGAGGCATATACATCAGAAAAGTGCACTGATTGTAATCCTTTTAAATTTTTCGTGATAAAATTTTCAATTCATGACAGATGATTGCTGCTGACTCCGAATTTTCCTTTTGTGTGACAGTCATGTTTTCGCAAAATCGACCTGGCACGTCACGTGCTACGTCAACAATCAACTGTTTCTTTGGCTGTCTCTGTAGACTTATGGCGCCTTATAAGATGTTAATGAACTGTGGATTGGAAATATGTACCTCGTTTTGAATATTTCAAAGCACCACCGTGATGATCGCAGGTCATTGTATTCTATGTCTACTTTTCACATTGTCTGAGTCACTGTTGCTTTCTTTTTAAAATAGGTACCGGTAGACAGGTGAAGCCGACAGACCCAATGTACTATGGAGTCTTACCTCCAATTTGTCGTTATGCTGAGATCGAAACATTCAAAGTACATATCATACAAAGTACAGGCTTTTACATGATTATTTGCCTTTTGTAGGATGCATATAGGCAGAAAATTCATGGATTTAGCGCAGTTTACGATATCAATAACTTTAATTAGAGGTTTGAAAACGGGTTCGAACTGGAAAACGCACTGTAATTTGAAAAAAAAAGCAAGAGAAAAGCAATCGTATAACTGCAAAAGGTGCAGCCATGTAAAGTATGCCTGTAAATTGTTGAAATAATATAGCTTTGCGTGCAGTTCACTCAACTGGAGAAGTCCAACCGACTTAATATGTAAGAGTTTGTTCAAACAACTTTCACGAGTACGACATGTTGTTATTGTTTTCATTGATTTCGAACCTTATAAAAATCATTTCCAGAATAAACTGAAACAGCAATTTCTTTTTCTAAAACAAAACTCTTTCTGTTTACAGTTCGCCGGAATTTCGAAAGTTTCTTTAAATTGGGTGTTGAAAATTTGACATTTCTGAACGCAACGGATTACAAAATTCGCAAATACGCACCAAGAAATAAAATACTTTAAATAAAAAAACAAAACTTGTTCATTTATCCTATTCCACTTTTTTTTTTTTTTTTTTGATGCGACGGCCGACTCGTAAAAATATCGAGAGGTGCAGGTGCATGTACAAAACGTATCTTTGATAAGACATGCGCATTAAGATGATATCGTATGAGTTGTAATTTGAAATTGTTCATGTTCCATATAGAGAATTAATGATTACGGTGTATTTGATAAATAAATCGTTACTGTTTTGTCTCACATAAATTCTCCATTTTTATCCGGATAAAGCCATTAGCATTTCTCGAAAGAATCATATGGGTTTGGTATTTACATAAAGTAAGTTTCTAGAATACGAACAAAATGTTATCTATTTTGTCTGTGATTAATTCTGACTGATGCAGCACTGTCGAATCTAGATTTCTTTTTTGAAAAGTTAAACAAATCTATTTCAATCGAAATTTGAATCAATATTCACATCGTATAAACATTGCCGACGTTTTGAAACTTAAAAGGTCTTTCCATGCATCATCCACTCGTGTTGCTCAACTGAAGATGTTATTGTAACATGTCTCTCTCATCAAGGAGATATACACAGAACAAAAAAAATGGTTTATTTTTAAAGAGTTACTTGAATTAATTTTTTCAATAAACCCATGATAATCTGTAATAATTATGATAATGGACACTCGATACGTAGACGCTTGGAACCGTATGGTGTTAAGTATCCAGTAAATGTGTACTTTTCCCCAATAGTTGGAATTGATGTGTTAGAAATCAATTGGGAGAGTAAAGGCCTCTCTTTCGTTTGCATGGTAACTACTGTATGATGTCCCACCGATCAGCGAATTAAAGAGTCTCGGACTCACGTGAGATGAGAGCATGGTATTACCACCAGACCCTTTCCTTTTGACAACTCTTAGGTTGAAAACCGTCAGATAGTCATACATTATTAAGTGACATGGTTCCCTTTATAATTAGTACATATGGAAACTTGCCTCGTTTATTTCTTATCATCATCCATTCATATGTCTCTCAACGTTCTCTGTCTTCTGCTACAAATTAGTATCATCTTAAAGAAAATCGTTGCTATTCCTTTTCTTGATACAACCAACGTGTCTGACAAGCATAAAACATTATTTCCTCCAAAGGAGAACATCTTCCTAACTTCTTGGATTGGATCCCGCCGTAGAATCGTTCGCCTGTGAGAACGTTTTTCCGAATATCATCTGCTTCATGCCGTCTTGAAATTTCTTATACTTGAACGCGTAGATGATCGGATTGATGCACATGTTAGCTGCGGCCGCCAACACCGTGAAGTAATACATCCCGCCGTTGAGGTCGAGTTCGCCACCGAGGTTGAAATGCAAAAAGTATATCTGGTTCGGCGTCCAACATATCGTGTATGTGACGCTAACGATCACCATTGTGGACAGAACGTTCCGGCGGACTTTGTCTCTTTTGTCTTCCCCTTTACCCTTCTCTGCCTTACCCTGGTTATGGCTGCTGGGATGGACCAAACTCCTGGTATTGGTGGATGTGGTTACGAGCTTCGGTTCCCCTTCGCCCTGTAACAGGTCCGTGATTGGGGTCTCGCGGTCGCTCTGCCTGACCGTAGAGCTCGGGTGGTCCTCCGGTGAATGCTCAGGCTTGGCGGCTTGTGGCGCACTATTGCCGGTGGTCACCGGGGAGACTTTCTTCGGCAAAGCCATGAATATGGAAATGTAAACGAACGACATCACCACCAGCGGTACCACCAGAGTCATGGAAAATATCCATACGCCAGATAACACCGCCAACGCTTCCACTTTGTACTTTAAGACGCAAATACCGTCCTCAACAAAGAAGGTCGGGAGCTGGTAAACTTGGACGATGAAACCTAAGAACCAAACGATAGTGCAAATGATGGTCGCTTCTTTCGTCTTCAGTTTTTCGCGGTACTTTAAAGGATGGACGACAGCGATGTACCTCTCCAGCGTGAGACAGACGAGGTTCGCAGTGGAGGCTTTGATCGCCGTCCAATAAAACAGACGGCTCACCCAGAGTTTACAGAAGACCTGCGCCATTGCCGGATTTTCTTCCGCAAGCTCGGTCATGTCGTGGAGAGGAGGGGGAAGAAACGTCGCCAAGAGAAGCAACGACGAAACGAAGTCAATGACGGACTGGTGGCCGATCAAGAGGTTCGTGGTGTTACGTAAGGCGGGAATCTTTATCAACATCGCCAGGATGAGTCCGTTACCGACGATGCCGAGAATGCCGATACAGCCGTAGAGGGATTTGATGACGAACGTGACCGCATCAAACCCCGAATCATCCTCATTCTCAGAAAAGACAGTTGATGAAGGGTTTAACGTTTGATTCTCTTCCATCTTTAAAAAAAATATTGCGAGGAATACAAAATATATCCTGGTTACAAAATGCAAAAGAAGACCCTTATGCTGATATTGTTATGATCGGATTTCTACTCCTAAATTTCCTGGTCAATCCTTTCATCCTTCCATTTCAGTTGAAAATAAAACAAATACAATTCAATAGAAGTAAAACCAACTGTTGTCTACCATCTATAGTCTTGTCCCCCTCGTAGCCATTCTCTGGTTCGACATAAAATTGATCAATCAAGTCATCTGAAGGTAGCAACCAAAAAAGGCAAAACGAAAAAAAAAATGATTTTATCCACTGGCTATTCTCTTCCTCATGATGGAGAAAGTCCGGTAGCAAAAGAGCGAGAAAAGATCGCAAAGATCGAATTGGGCAACAAAAATTCCCACGATATTGCTCGTTCACGTTAAATCCAAGAAGTTCTTCTGATTTGCAATTCAAAAGATAGCAAATAAATAGTTCACACGAAGATGCAGATGTTTTCCTTTCAAATGCACAATGCTTCGGTGTGATAAATGCATTCCGGACTACTTAGTACGTAAAAGTATATTTCAAAGGAAAATATACTAAAAGAGTTCCAAATAGGGACATGTTTTTCTTTATGATAATTTCCAAGTGTCTAACTTCATGCAATTGAACGGCATATCAAGATTTGTATTCTTGAAGTTTTTCAAAGAAAAATGTAGTCCGCAAGTTCACGGTCTTCTCATCACGTAAATTTGCCAAAAGAAGAGAAAGATTTTACACCTAAACTTGAACAAAGTTGTGGTGTGGCTATATTGACAGCAATGCAATTCCTCTT
Source organism: Stichopus horrens (assembly GCA_009801055.1). Taxonomy (NCBI): domain Eukaryota; kingdom Metazoa; phylum Echinodermata; class Holothuroidea; order Aspidochirotida; family Stichopodidae; genus Stichopus; species Stichopus horrens. The sequence continues at coordinate 4,601 of VJOZ01026110.1, forward strand.
TAAAAACAAATCCACTGGAAATAATGTAATGATGATCAGCTGATAACTTTGGATGGACAAGTAAACATCTCGACAAGCACAGTTCAGGATTTCGTGAGAATCGGAATGTAATATGACTGTTCGAGAAATGAAACGGCAACAACAACAGCAACAAAAGTCAATGGGTTATCAAGAATGGTAAGACATTAACTTTCCTTGCAACGGTCGAGCTTTAAAAAAAAATGGCGTACCATCCACTGGCTCTCGTCGAATCTGATGCAAAGTCATCATAGATGGAGGAGCTAATTATTTGATTCAAGTTCTCGTCGACGTTCAGTCTAGCGGCATGTAATGACACTTTCGTGCTCAGACAATTAACAGATCAGCATGTGAACAAACTGCCGCTGATATAATCGCAGTAAGCTCACTTAAGGCTAACTCTCAACAGCTGGCCATTTTCTCGATGTGTGGTTATGCTATGTGTGTCGTGGGCGATCGTTTTACGTACACTTTAAGACACATATATGAGATATCTCACGGTAAAATATATGAAACATTTGATTGGGCCGACTTTATGCGTCTTAAATACATTGAACAATAACACAAAAACAATAGACAAAAGCCAAATCATTACACACACACGGACCATTAGATGCAACAAAATAATTAGACACAGACGAAAACATTAGATACAACAAAATCATTACACACAAAGGAAAACAGTAGACATAAATCAAATCATTAGACGCAAACGGAACATTATAGGCACAAGCCAAATCACCAATAGTCGAAATACGCATTTAAACAAACAAAATCGTTATGCAAAGGAAAACAGGTCGGAACGAATTGAGGGTAAACACGCAGATGAGATATGAACGCAAAAAGAAACTAGTCTGACGGCACTTATCATACCAATGTATCACGGCTATAAATTCCTTACAGTTTATATCGGGTCATGTTCTAGTCATACAGTAACCACCACGTCTGGCACATTTGTTATCCGATATACAGTATTACAAAACATTGTAATAATTTTAATGAAGCAAAATGGTTGCGGGTAGGCAATGTAGTAATGAAGGAGTAACAGTTTGTGTCGAATGATTTTGTTCTGTGTCAAATATTTTTGTTTGTGCCTATGATTTGGTTGTGTCTGATGGTTTGCTTGTGTCTAGTGATTTGGTTTTGTGTCAAATAGTTTCGTCTGTGCCTTCAGCATAATCTGGTTGTGTCTAATGTTTCGTTTGCGTCTAATGATTTGGTGTGTCTAATGTTTCGATTGTGTCTTAGGACTTGGTTGCTTCTAATATTTGTTTGTGTCTAATGATTTGGTTTTGTCTTAAGTGTCGCTTGTGTATAATGATTTGATTTTGTCTAATGGTTCATTTGTATCTGATGATTTGGTTTGTGTCAAATATTTTTGTTTGTGTATAATGATTTGGTTTTGTGTCTAATNNGTATCTACTGTTGTCGTTTGTGAACCGTTTATTTCTTAAAACAGGGGTATGCACGCGCTGTATTTGTAGGATCGGCGTTCCATACATACAGACAGTCTATGACTCGTCGAACTGACTCTGTAAGAAAGAAAAACAACAGCAACATCAGTATTACAACAAAGCAATCTGTTTTTGCTTTTCATGAGGTGAGTTTTTCGTCCTCAGATTCAAGAAAAACCATTGTTGGTTTTCATGTGGTTGGTAGATTGTAACGTTAACGTTCCTCCATATTCACGAAAGCTACTTTAAAAAAGTTGATGTCCTTAGTCCTTAAGTCTTTAGCAGGCCACTTTATTCCCCTATACCCAACGAGAACGGTTGGGGAATTTGCAGCAGGTAATGCCTGATTTTGAACGTTTTAACAACAAAAGGTATACGTTACGGGATACCAGGCAAATCACTGGCTTTGTATTTTACAAGTTGTTAAAAATTCTCTTTCATTCCTTTGGTTGTCTGATTTGTATGAATTAAATTGAAACAATCACTGATATCAAGGGTCAGATTACAGACAAACAGACAGACAGACATCCAGTGAGTTATCGTGAGTTAAAATCACACTTGAGTGAGTGAACCACAAAGGTATCTTAAATCCTTCAACATATTTCAAACCAAGATGAGAAACAAAGACAAATACCACGATTTTCTAGGGTGAAAGTTCTGGAGTTAATTGTGTAATGTTTATTTTGAGTTTGCGCTCAATAAAATAAACGCAGCAGGCAATTTTTCTTATTAAAACGGTGCAAAAGTAAATATCCTGGATTATCAATGGTTAGAAGTACACTACCAGTTTGGGATCAAATGTAGCCCCCAGATCATCCCTGTGTCAAGCGCTCCCGCTGGAATTTTTCCCTGAATTCCCTCTCCACATTGTCAGTCGACATCCCGATAATCCTTAGAGCCGCCGTTACAAGATTAGTTTCGTAAGGAGCCGATTGTAGTTCTCAAAATTGTTCTCGCAGGACCAAAGTGGCCATGGATCGCTTGAACCCATTAGGAGGAGTTGTCTTTAATCTAATGGCCACCTTGTAATTGGTCTGGAAATGAGTGGAATTATAGAATGTGATGCTACAATAAACAACATCTTTGTGGTGATCTGACAGCATCGTCATCCTATTGAAAACGTAGGAGGTGACGATAGCCTTTACTAACATTCTGCGCCAATGTCACCCGCACTTTAGAGTGTGATACGGTAGCACGGAATTTACGTTAAAACTATTGTTATCTTCTGTGGTGTTTTCAATAGGGTACTTTTTCTGTCAGATTGACACAAAAAATGCACTTTATTGAAGCATTACTGTAATAAGCCAATCCCTGAAGTTCTTTTAAAGACGATGGATTGATTAGTGCATACATTCTGTCCCAAAAGGTCATAATGGTAGGAACATAGGATCAAAGCTTTGGAATAGTGACCTGATTGAACGTGAAGGTGACACACGGTTAAGTCTCCTGCATTGGATCTTGCACAAAGTGATTCAAAGTGTGTAAAAAAATGAGAAAAAGAAAGTAGGAAAAAGTCTTAAATGTAATGATCACAATTTAGTAGAATTTTATGAAGGTTTTACGTTGTTTTCTTTGTTTTAATGTCCCATCTTAACACTATTGTTCCAAAAAGTGAATCAAAGAGCTTTGTGCTGTGCTCTTTTAAAAACAAATACAAGTTCTGCCATTTCTTCATGTAACACTTGTAATTAAAAGAAACCAAACTGAAGTTACATTTTAACCGACTGACTTTCATAAACTTTCATTGTAATAAAATACAAACGTAAGAACTTCATCTAAAAGGAAATAATTTTACAATTATAGTAGTTTCCCTCTTTTTTATGCCATGTATCGTATGTATCACTGGAAAGATTACCTTGTTGATCTCAATTTCTTAGAACTTTATGGATTGTTTATGATAATTTTTTGAGGATTAGCCTATTCCAGGTTTCAAGAAATGACCTCGACGAGGTTATGCAAGCTAAAGAATAATATACAAATAAAAATAAAACTACGTTTTTTTTTCAAAATCGATATTCATTTTTAACTTTGCCTGCTAACCTATTGATTGGAATGCTTTACCGTCGACTTCATCGCATGGTATTAAGGGGCAAATATCCATGCTTTTAGATGTCACGTAAACACAAACACCATCACCTTCGACAGTATAAAGTAAGAGGGGTGTACGTGCTTAATTTTATGACGTCATACTGTTAAATGTTATGTACAGCGAGATCACCGAAATGTGCGTGCTGAATATTCACTCCTGTTTAGAGTCTCGAAGAATGGATAATTGCTCTGTCGCCCAATTGTCTGTCAACCCTAGTGTACTATGTTTTTACTTACCATACCCACAACAGAGAGAGAAAAGAGAGAGAGAGAGAAGAGATGAAACCGCAACAGACAACCGTCCCCCCTCAATACCTAAGGTACTAATTAAATAGTGGTAGACAAACCGGTTTATTCTGGCAAACAACATTTTAGTACTGTTTTCGCCCCCACCCCGCGGTCTTCTCTCTAAGCAGAAACTCGAAACAGGGAAAAAAAGTAACGGAGAACATGAGAATTTTTTCAAATCAAACCTTTGACTGAGTATTCAATGGTGACGCCAAATTTTGGAAAGTTGTTTTACTCATCAGTGACAGACGTATGACGTGGGGAAGATTAAGAGAAATCTCAAGTGAAATGACAAAAAGAGTCACTCGTGGCATTAAAATTAATGTTATTTTAAGAAAGTTCTTGCTTCAAATCAAAGAAAGTGTTTAAAAAAAAAATTAATCGAAATGATGGACTTCGTTTAAGAGAGACATGTGCATTTGCGATATTTAGGGATCTCCTCCTGTGACCCCCCCCCGTCACACGCACACATCGTGACCACTCATTCCACCCGCATTTTCCTTCCAAGGAAAAACATGAGAATGATAATTTTGATAAAATATGTAACAGATGACCAAATGCAAGGTTACACACGTACGTAATATATCACAACTGCGAAATATTACCAGTTGCTTCATTATATAAACGTCTATGATTGATGTGTATGGTACATGATTTTGTTCTGCTTTTACGGTATTAAAGATAAATTGTTTAATTTCTCCTAAGTCAGGTGCAGGGCACTAAGATATATCAACTTAAACGAGACGAAGGAAACCTACTAGCAAGGTAAGCAGCAAAGGGAACATGTTCATTAAAACCGTTGGTCTGAAACCACCTAAGGGTTGCTATGCTTTCTTAGAGAGTCTGAATTTTGTAGGCCAACAAAAATGTCTCTACAATTTACATATTTAAATATCCGAGAAATGAGACATTTCCCTTCCCTCAAACAGTGACAAAGAACAAAGGGCGATGACCATGGTGATCGCCAGTACAACTCATATTCCAGCATTAAACATATATAAGCACTGCAATATCAAAGAACATCAAAGACTTTATTTGCAGTTAACCGTTTTTAAATAACATTTTGGGATAACTGGAAATCCTTCTTGAGCAGAGCAGTCTTGCTTCAAACAACATCTTGAGCTATGAGCAATATGTTGGTATGGGGTTTAACGTGCGCAATGGAAAAGACACATGTCCTTTTACTTAATTCTCTTTGCCTCAGGACTCGAATACATTCCTTTTGAGTTGACCAAAAGCAGTCTTGAGAGTTTTAACTGACATTTTCCTTAACGTGAAATCTCGATTTTGAAGCGAACTATCAAATTTTTTAGCTTCCTGCCACTTGGGGATATGACGTTGGTAAACGTTTCTGCCATCATGGTTCCTTTAGGAGGGGATTCTGAGAAAAGTATGAAATGTCGCTCTCATTCAGTGCTAGCTGGCCCCATATCTTACACTTAAAGGCAGGACGTAGCAACTGCTTGTGCCACGTTTTACTTTGTTGCGTAAACTTAAGATAACAATTTTCCCGGCAGAGGTTTTTTTTGTAATTCATATCCTCCTTAGTTACATAGGACATCCCTAGCAACAACAACATCAACAACAAGTAAGGAGGACAAAACTGTCCGATCTCTTTGTCTTCGTGTAGCGAAACTGTCAATATGTCTCTCTCCCTCGTCGCCCTTTTTTTTCTATCTGACTCTGTATTTTTGTTAACCTAAAGTTGTAGTACAGTTAACGTAGTTAAAAAGCTCTTAATAGAAGTTTCTTCGAAGGTCACGTGCCATTTAAAATTGGTCATTTATATATTCTTTGGAAGGTTACTTTGTGTAATTTAGACGTTGCAAATTTACGGGACTGCGTGACGTCACGAGTGTAAAAGGACTAAGCACAAATTCACCTACCTCAAGGATGAAATTTGTGTCATTTTCTTTTCCCTTTTAAGTTTATTGGAATACTAGGATATGATTTTTTCTAGTCGTCTCTTTTTCCAAGTCTTCCATTTGTTGTACATGAAATGCTAAAGGCCAATTATCTCGTAAATACCCCTTTTCTTTCATTTTCCTTAATTTTTGGTGAGATGTAGAAGCTTCAAAGTCTGAATGCTTGTTGTAAGGGCTCGTCCTTTCTAAAACGTTAGAAAGGATTCGATACATTAATTTTTTAGAAGCTTAAAAGTCCTCAAACGATCTCCTGGATGGAAAAAAAAATGAAAAAAAAAACATGGTTTTCTGGATTATCGTACAACATGTCACAAATGGTGGTGGACAAAACCGTTAAAAACAACAATAACTTTAGACGGGGTTTGGGGGGTTAGGGGAAAGGGTAAAAAATGGCTATCGTGTGAAAGAATTGAAATGTTTATTCCTAGTCTTAGCATTTTGAATTTTTAAGATCCAGTCAATTTAGCTTGCGAATAAAAAAAAAATGTATGAAACATCATAACTTAAACTTTGGGTTCGATTGTTTCATGCTCTTCTGTTTTTTTGTTTTTTTTCTGTTCTTTTGAATTAAAACTGGATGCACGCAAAAGCCAAATACACTGGAATAGCTTTTACACGTCAGGAGACTAACCCAAAATTTCGTGTCCGGGACTGGACTGAAACATAGAAACGTAAATGGTGAAAAGCTGAAATCTTCGTCAAATAATATATCAATCGATTGGCAAGGCGTCACCGAGATGTTTCGTAACATACATGAGACACAATAATTTGACATATTTTGAACCAGCGAAAGACTAACGTCATTTGTTTTCTTTACAAATTACTAACACATACATATTGAGATTCTCAAGGCTTCCTTGCCCATATATTGACTTACCCAGTTTGTTTTCCTTTTTTTCAAGGTAGACGACACCATTTCAAGTAAATACAGCAGGGGAGATATATACGGAAAGTATCTTTGTCCTTAAAGGAGAGGTAACGGTTACCCGTAGCTTGTGAAAATGTTTTAAATCTAGGTTTTCTATAAGCGGTGTACGTTATTTTCGAGAAAGATTGTCCTTTCTTTTCTTTTTCTCGTCAATTTACAACTGTCTTAATATTTAATAATTATCAAATACTTACCAGCGCTACTTTTATATATTAATGGAAATACTTTTTCCAACCCAATTTTTTTTTTTCTAAATTTTGAGTCGTCGCTTAAGTAATTATCAACGTTTGCAGCGGCCTCATATCTTAACTTCAATTCAAGTGAGGTGACTATAACTGACTAAGATAATCTAAAACAAGTCCTACTTAAGTATCGCCATTGCATGTTATCAAAACAAAAACAAAATATTTAGACCTATAGGGACAATCTTTCATCTCCCATCTCCTTTCTTCCTTTCTTTTCCAAAGCACAACCGTGCTTTAAGCTTAAGATGACGTCACCCAAATAGTTTCGTTTCCAGGATCAACTGTCTTCTGTTCCGTGTTTGTACTACCAATTTGAACATGTATATGCGACATCAATCTTGCAAGGCATTTGCTTCGCAACGTTGAACCAAAACAGTCAGTCAGCAGATATTAAGTGAATCTGAATACCTTTTCCTTTTCAACAATCGATTGAGAAAAAAAAATGAAATGGATATAGACAGAGATTATGCAAATGAGATGTATGTAAACATATATATGTATATAAACATTCCGTCGATTTCCTTTTGATTTGCGTGAGGGTGAGAGTGTGTCCTTGTTTTCGAGTNNTTGAGAAAGAAAAAAAAAAACAAAAGAAAGCACAATGAGGTCCTCGGAATGAATGGAAAACAAAGCTGTGCGAGTGTGTGTGGGTGGTTATTTCAACGTTAAAAGATGTTCGTTTGAGTGTTTTGTATAAGTCTATCTAATCTTGTATTCAATATTAAGATGGACTAGCCAATCTTTAGTGCAGTTTGCTTCCAGCAAGCTCACCGGTATATGCAGTACACTGGCAATTACGATAAATAAATAACTGGAGAAGAACGTGCACAACTTGTTCAAGTGCTAATGGACGAGCGGAACATGAGATCTTCTGTTTCATTTTTCTCCGCTCTACCGGCGTTCCATTTAATGAGTAAACAAAGCGGGTTATCTTGATGGATGTTCCGTGACGAAAGGTAAACTTCGACTCGTCGTCATACTTGTCTCTCTGTTTTTAATTCTTTTTTCTCTCTCTTTCATCATATTGATAGAGAATGTGAACTAAAACAAAAGAAAGAGAAAAGGTTGAAGAGAGATACATTTTTCTCTGAGTGTAAAAAATAGGTCGAACGAAAGCAAATTAAAGGGACACAACCAAACCTCAAATAAAAAAAAACAATGTTTGTCGCTCGACTCAATAACTACAAACTGTTTGTTTGACCCATGTGTGTTTTAAGGCAGTGTATTAGTTTTCTTTTCTTTTTTTACTTACAAGAGACATTATCGTTCACTCCATAAATGTGCACGTGACAATTTTGAGGGTAGGTACGCAAATCAACTACGAATGGTCGTGGACTAATTGCGTGGCATTTAAATTACAACTTCACATCGGGTGGCTGCCATCTCTACAACTTAGTAGCCTCGTCACAGAAGGAAAATCCAAACTAAAGAAATGAAAAAAAATCTTACTTATGACCACGAGGGGGATTAAACCCATGCTGAACCTTCCGGCACCTAGTCCTCACCGGATTTCTGTAATGTGCTTAAATCATGTCTCGAGAACAAGTTTTTCTGCATGATAGAACATGATAGGTGAAGGTGATATCGAGACACACTGTAATGGTTAGGGTTTGTTTCTTCGATGAAACCTTATCATGTATGATATCATGCTAGGATTGGCTGCTGGATACTGATACTGAGCTTTATTGAATTCAAATGATGTTCATTCGGCTACAGCGCTGGTATACAAGACACATATGCGAATGAGATTTAAGTTTCGGACTGAGTGATTGGCCAATCCTCACATGATATCATACATGTTTTTCACTTCTCGAGAGGACACACTACCAAAGCATTATGGTATATCTGGCTATTACGTCATGTTCAATCATATATAGAAAAGGTCCTCTCGAGACATGATTTTAGCATTTCTGTAAATTCTCTGTGGACTATGAGGGAGTTACAACGAAACAGGCTTTTATAGCCTAAAATTATCTGAGACTGCAACAGTTTAGACTATCATATATTGCTAATGCGAAAGTTTTCCAAAAGATACAGAAAATGATTTAATCACACAAAGTCTTCAAAGGTTTATGAGCTATTTTATTCCCCTAGGAATCAGAAGGTCAAGCTGAGGGATCTTGGGAAGGGAAGCGAGAACTTTATGCCAGTACCTTAATTTAGTGCCTGTATCTTACACTGTAGCTGCTGACATAACGTTTCCAGCTAGACAATGAAATAATATATATTTTTTTTCTGACCAAAATGTCTTCAAGTACAGATGTGGGAAATATTTTATTCCGTGAACACGATCAAAGCTACCGGATCATGAAGAAAAGAAGCGGAAACTTTAGCCTCGGTGTCCATTTATACACGGTGATGTCTACGTGACAAGTGGACACATAACATAATAATAGATAGGACTCTCCGAACTGTTCGCTTTTCACTGAGAGCAATATCTGACTCTACATTTCAGCTATAGCGACAAAATGTCACGACATATCGTGCAAATTTATATGTAGGGGAAGATGTATACGTCTTGAAAAATTGCCAATTTTTTTTTTTTT
>VJOZ01026124.1:0-16763 GCA_009801055.1 Stichopus horrens
CATACATACATACATACACGCCCATTAGTGCACTACAGCTGACAACCTTCCATCCAGTTGAATGATAACAGCGATTGCGAAGAAAGTGATGCCACCATGTGGCCCTTTAATGAACTTGTAGATTCGGTTAAAATAATTTCCATTTCTGAAGATATATCCCTAGTTTGCTGTCTATTTGACCATCTCATAATCACATTTTCTCTTCCTCTTTACTCCTCTCATCTTCTCAATATAGTTTCTCATTCTCCTCCACCTCCTTTCTTTTTTTGCATTCATTCCTCTCAACAAAAATTCTTCTCAAATTGGCTGGCCTACTTCAAGTCTTTATAACACATACCTCCATTGACATCCTGTATTAGGGTAATTTTATTTCATTAGGCAACCAATTGTCTGACATTCTGGTGTCTCTGATTGAAAATAGTTGCCTATCTGCATGTCCTTGCTTCTGTGGGCGATTTGAACTCTCCCTTAAAAGGAAATATTGCGATTAAAATGCACCACCATGGCATATTAAAATAACTTTAATGAGAGTTTTAATCATTGGGAAAAACATTAAGGCTCACCAATAATCATCTATACAATAGCTTTTCATCTGAGCCTCATAACATTATGCATAGGATGATCAGTTGTGGAAGATGCACCAACTGAACTGTTCGGGCGAACAGATTATTCTTGAGTATGAAGTAAATAAATTGTAATCTCAGCGTGTGAGAAACTTCTTTCTCAAATAGAAGGCTACCATCTGGTATTTTTTTAAATAATCTATCATCCTGTGGCCATACAAACAGTAAGGGCTTTAAGGATATGAGTTTTCCTGTAAAACAAACACATTATTTCCCTTTGTAATTGTCAGACTTAAAGAGCAATGGATGCATTGCATCAGTGACCCCAAAAACTTGAAAGTGGTCAACAAAGAAATACCAAAAAAGGGATGTCCTTCTTCAAGATTTTTGAGTAACTGGGGACACAAAAATGCACAAACTTGGCCCACGATTAACAGAATTACTAACAAATGAATGAATACAAAGCTGCTTGGTACGACAGGTTGATTGTTAATTGCCTGTTGTTTCACAGCTGCCTTAATTCACATTAGGTTCCTTTGAAATCTCTATACAGATTACCTCTTCCAAAAATCGACGTTGAAATAATCCGCAAACTGAAAGCCCAAAGGTATGAAGTTCCATCACACTTATTACAGTGTACTATCACAAAGTTGTTAGTATTTTGGAGTTACCATGGTGACACAAAACTATACTGCAGAAGATGCAGCCACAACTGCCAGTCTGGCATTCCTCAATGTGTAAACTCCAAACAAACATCTTGTGGTGTGCAAAGATTAGCACATAGTTTCATCGTGCAACGACAGTGAAAATTCTTTTTGTTTTAGAGTTATAAATAAAATGTGCTGACAAAATTGTATGGCAAATATTCCTTTTCAACTGCATGGCAAATATTCCTTTTGATTAATTCAATAAAGCAAATGATTTACTTGCCGAAAGCACACAACTTAGCTATTCCGCTCTTCCATTCATCCTACACTGCAGCTATAAATCCTTTCTTCCTCAAATAAAAAAAAGGGGAGGGAGGGGAAGGGTGAATGAAGATTCCAAAACCTTGGTGGAATACGACAGAAATGTGTTTATGTTTGTACAACAATTAAAAACAAACAAAGTTAAGTGAATGGTCAAAAAGATTATCAGACTCAGTGGAAACATCAAAAAATAATCAGACGATCACACTAAGGCTATTGTATTTCATAAATTTGGTTGACAAGGGCTTGAAACAATTAACTTCCCATCATTTTCCCCAGCAAATTAGAACAAAACCATTCATGAATATGCAACACCATGCACCGATAATGTGCTGTATTTATCATTGGCAAGCAAGTAATACATCTCTGACACAACACCCACACCCTGTGAAATAATCCTGCCGCACGTTACAATAAACAGCTGTTCTGATTGCCATCTTCCAAGTGTATCTGTTCTAACCCAAACACCGCCACAGCATAGCTACCATACACCAGTCACGAATTAAGTTATGATATATCACTTAATGATCACAAGAATGTCTACGCATGGGGTGCAATATTTCCAGAAAGTCACGTGGGGTCTATTGGGCTATTCAATACCAAGGACAGCCGAGTAAAGAGCCTCAGTGCATTCATGAAAACAAGACGTCAACTGTGTACCACAGTTGTAAACTTTGAACACCCAATGGACCCCTAATTATATATTTCTCTATCTGACCTTTGACTTAGTATCCTGAGTGGTCCACAATTCAATGAAACGCCACCATAAATCTTCGACATAATGAATGTTCAGAGTGTTTTCAATTCAAACAGTGGGCTCAAAATTTGCTCCTTTTGATGAAATGAGATTCAGCCGGAAACACATGCACCAAGATGCAACTTTCTCTTTGAAAAATTATGAAATTAATTGGTCATCACTTGCAATTACGGTTATTCACTAATCATATCTTTATTAGGTAATGTATTTTTACTTTCAGAATGACTCCCACGAATGTGCCATGGTCTTGTTCTTCCATGGAAGTCTCCTCTTCTGACCCTCCCATTACATACCCAGCCAATGACACATTCACTCATGCCCGCGTACAAAGTTAAAACTTCTTGAACCAGGAATGATCAGGTTTTGATGGGTTTCAGCAAAACTGTGGGCTGATTGAAGAAATGCAGCAGCCTGATACATTTCTGAGACTATTTAAGTGAGTGTCTTTCAAAATAACAAGATTTTAAGCCAATATTGACAACGCTACTTTTAGAAGCTTTTTCTCCTCTGGATTGCTCCCTAAATGGGTGAGCGATACAGTCGATACTTTGAAAGATATTGTGTACCTAGTGTTGAAAGCAATGACCAACCTTAAAGACCGCAAAAATAATCCACATGCAGATACACATGACACTCCTTCGATTTACGGCGTACAAGAATGTGCATCCCTTAGTGTACAGTCATACTAGGGCACAGTGTCAACTTTCAGTTGGTACCGGTAAACTTGCTGTATGAAGCAGTGCAACCATAGGTATAGGGTTTGTAGGCCTGCAGTTAGAATGGCCTGTCTCTGTTGATTTTGCATCTGCAGTTTTAGTCACTTGCTTTACCATAAATCTTCTTTGATAAATTGGTTTGACTGCAAGTGTGTATGCACGCAACTTCACAGACATAAATTCGACAATTGTTGCATTGCTCCTGCATTTTCAATACCTTAAACAGAATTTTCCTTACCAACTAACAGAGGGCGCTATACCAGATGTATCAGATGATGGTCTTACAGGTTCCAGTGTTTTACAAAGAGTGCCAAATCAGTATGTTGAAATTATCTTTGAGGATAATGCCTCAGGTAATGAAACAGAAAACCTGAAAATCTGATAACCTGCAAAATTGTCACCGTTGCAAAAGTTAGCACCCAGCAATGGAGGAATGTCAGATGATACTTTTCCAGGCACTTATTGAAAAGAGTGGGCGAATCTCACCGGTGTTCATCCACGATCAACATGGTATAGGGTCCTTGATGAGCCCATGTAGGGCTTCCTGATCCTCAACTTTCTAATTCAAATTGTAACAGTTGGTCTCAAATCTAAACAAACTGCTCTCATCTAATTTCCTAAACCAATGGGCGGTCATGCGTATATAGAACATTCTTTTTGTCCCATACAGATCAATTTTCTTGATAGGTAACAGTGATTTGGGCACACACTGATCCACTTACTTTGATCTGCCATGGACGTTTCAAGTCTGCACAGGTGAATATTTTGGTCCATGATTGTAGCTATTTTTGCTCAGAATTTTTTATGAATTTCATCAAGTAGGGAGGAAAACAGTCTCATTCAGTCATTTTTGTTGACCTGGAAAGAAAATGAGCAAATGCAGGTGGCATGTCTTTTCCCTCCCAGTGATCCACAGAAAGGTAGGTCTCATTAACGTCACACCGTCGTACCACTGACGACCTCAGCGACGGACCTGGGGGTAAAGTTTGTGTACTCAACTGCAAAAGTCAAGTCAACTTACCTCATCGCAGGAAGCACATCTTGGCATGATAAGCTCGGCGTAATGCCTTTCGCAGTAGACCTGGCCTTCCCTGAAAAAGTAGCATAGATCCACGACCAGCTCGTCACATTTGAAGCAGGTGAAACACAGCGGGTGCCAGCAGATCCCTTCCTCGTCCATCCGGTCCGCAAACACGGCCAGCTCTCCAGCTTCGATCTCTCCCGCACATTTGTAACATTCCTGAAGTTTTGAAGAGAGTGTCGAAAGGAAACCGTCGGTCATGTTAAAGATTTTCTTGTCATGTTGTTATACCTCTGCATGGGATCATAAACATCCGTCCGATAAATTAATCACAAATTTCATATCGCAAACCATGCCGACCACGATGGGGGCCATTAAGTAATTGCCCAGAGAATTAAAGGTGAGGAGTAATGGGATGGGGGGGGGGAGATGGAAGGTATTGCAGAAAAGCTAATTGTTCTCTAGTACTGCTTACAATAGATGTTCAAAAAAAGTTAGGATAAAGAGGCAAAGGTGCAGACCCATAGCCATGCAGATCAGATTCCAAGGGGAGTGCCAAAAAGAGAGGAATATGAGAGGTACGTGGCATAATTTAGTAATATTATAGCAACCACATCTCTACGGGTAAACGATTCTGTAGGGGCAATGCCTCATGGCCCCCAAGACTATGTGTGCCTGAGAAGGAGCTCTTTTCTTGACAAAATGTAAGGACTTTGTAAAAGAGAAAGTGATATCAGCATTTATACCACAAAGTAATACAGTCTTAATGTTATTTGTGTTCCACTGACAAAAATAAGTCATACATAGTACAAAATTCAGGTGATGCTTGCTGTATATGCACTAATATTCACCAAGTGGTAAACTTTAACAACATCCCCTTTAAAAGTTGTTAGGCTGTCATAAAAGATAAATCACATCAATCTATTAGAGTCATTATAACCCTGACAACTCTCAGGGGCAACCAGTTACACAGGGAGAGCACATTTCTGTCCTTGCTATTCTAAATACTGCCCTCTACTTTTTCCTTCCGTCAGGCACCATCAAGGAGGGATGACTGGACAGGTAGAAATGCAAATTAATTGAGCAGATGAAGAACTTCAACAAAGTAAAACATTCCCTGTGTCTCCACTTTGACAGAAATTACTCTTTACTCGCTATGGAGACTTAAGTTCAAATTGTCCGTTCTTTAGGCTTTCAGTGATAAGCTATGTCAGCTTTAGAAGCCTTCCTGTAAAGTCTTCAAATAATTTTCAAACTGTGGTCATATCTAGAAACATCTTTTCACTATACATCCCACCTCATGGAGGGTCATTCTCATGTATGCTCAACTGTCACTGGAAGAGACAGTTGTGGGTGAGGGTACAGGACCCTTAAAGACTATTATCTAATTACACAGTGCCAAGACCACCATTAGACTGCACAGCACATCCAACCTCTATGACCAATGGAGGACAAGGGTCCTCAGGATACTCTCTAATACTTCTTAATCCCTTGATAATGTCTGTGTAGTGTGTCCTCCGAACTAACCTCATCAAACTCCTCTAACTGTGTCCCTCTCTCTTTCTCTCCATTACTCTCAGGGACCAACGAAAAAAAAAAAAAACCCAAAGAAAAAACAAAACAAGCTCTGGAGAAGACTCCAGGCAGAAGTGTATACATGCAGGGTTCACTTGACTTTAAATCAAGCACCTAGTTTTTCCAAACACATCGGGCTGAGAGAACGGCGACAAATGTCACGTCCTTTCGCGATGTGCGGATGCGTTTCAGAATGTCACCAACATTAAAAGGAGAGGAGGATCATGGAAATTTACGTCACCTCATGTGATCACTGACGACTGTCTACAGAGACCTCCGAGAGCAATTTCCAAACAATGACAACTTGCAACTCAAAGATTGGTGACAACCCAACCAAAACATTCCAATTGCATTGAAATTTGTGTTTCAAGTGAGCTTAAATTAAAATTGCTAGGATTTTCAAATTTAAAATAGCAGTGGCCTATTTCCAACGAGGCCTACGGGAGCTGAGGGGAAAGATGGCGGTTCATCGGGGGATTGTTGCTATTTCAAGGGGTTGGTAGCAATTTTCACTCAGCAGCAGACTTCCCCCTCCACCATTACCCTTATGGAGAAGTATACTTTTCTAAAAGGGTGAAGTACTATACATTCTTACCACCCTTTGTGTTACTGCCTGTGACTGTTTAACCTTTTTCCCCTGAAAACATCTCAAAACTGATTATGAGGTACTGTATGTTTTTCTTCCTACAAAGGGAGGTTGCAAGGGGTTTGCTGCAAAATTTCCTTTTCAGCACTCTCTGGGTAGCAATTTTGTCATCCTAACTTTTTGAAGAAATTAAACCAAAATCTGTAATCATCTAAACTTATCATCACAACTTTGCCGCACATGCATAAGAACTTAATTTAATTCTCAAATCGACTGCAAATGAGAGACAGGTTTTCGTTTTGACACTTTCGTGATGACATCGAAAATTGAGTGCTTACAGGTGATTTACAGGTTCATTTCTGCTTTGATTTACCCCAATCTTCAATAGTGCATTTAGACCAAATATGATCAAGTCGTGCGTGCCAATTAGCACTGATTCGAAATTTGCAACACTCGGTCAAAGTTAAAGGGAGGTGATTTATTATGGTCACAGATAGTTGAAGGGAAATGAACTGAGTCTTCACAAACAAAAGCAATCATCGCCAAATTTCGACCCTAGTGCTGCAAACTTGACAAAAAGAAAAAGAAGAAATATGGGCAAGGATATGGAATGCTGTGTCTACGGGATGTAAAACCAAAGAAACTACACCCAAACAGAGAGACGGGTGTGCCATGCACATTACCTCCACCGTCCAAGATTCCCACATCAGCTCGCTTAATGCTTTAATGGTTTTCAATTTGCCTTTTCCGTAAATTTCGTTGTCAGGATCACTGATATGTTCACTTAAGGTTACGACACACATGAAACGCTTAAAAGGCATTTTATGTTGGAGGGGCCGGGTTGTTCCGGCAGTGACGGAAAATGGAACCAAAAGAAGAGAACATGCGATTTTTTTTTTTTTGATGATGATGATGATGATGATTATCTTCACCTTCTGATGCTAAGTTGACCTCTCCCATTCACTGAACGATTTTTAATCTCCGGAAGCGGAAAAAAAGAAAGGAAAACTTTTTGTTGACGACATTTTACCCAAATAAATTGATTCTGGCTATAAGCGGCAGAACCAGTGCCATGGCCAAGTGGATACAAGTGGTCGGGCATTTGAAGCAACAAAGCTTCACAATTGGGAGATTTGGGGTTTGATACCCAATAAGGTAGGTCACAGTAAGATGGGTTTTCATTTCCATCTGGAATTTACTGTGAGGTGAGAAGATGCCAAATTTGATCTAACATTGTTCCATTTGTGATCACGTGATGCGAAGTAATATATAGGTCCACACTCCATGTCAGTGATCTGGCCTTGATGAACGCATGCAGTTCAAAGAGGCCATGTGAAGCAGGGAAGGTAGTGGCAATAGTCAAGAGATGGAGCTTTACAAAGATGAGGAAAAAGCACAAATAACTTGTGACATGCTCCTTTGTGAAAACTATTGCCTCTGACAGGTTTCTCCTTTAATGTTTTTTTCATATTGTATGGTTTTTTTTCCCAAGTTTTTGCAAAAATTGGGCAAAAGTATCTGGATAAAAAGAAGCCGTCAGACAACTTTGGGACTCACCGTATCCTGAGGTAAATAGTCTTTTACCCTGCCCACTCCGAAGGCCGCTTCTTCCCGTAACTCTAGGAATTGGTTGAAATTCTCCACGGCAGTTGCATCGCCGAGGTGACGGCAGAACTCTTCCGCCATATCTTGTTTAGGAATTTGGATTATAAGTTGTCGATCACGGAATTTCTCTCCTGGAGTGTGCAACCTGGGTACCTGATCATTTGGAAGCGAGTTCATAAATTCCTCAACCTGTGGAAACAAAAGACGGAGATGATAAAAAAAAGGACTCACTCTGGATGACATGGACATTTCAAAATGGAAATCACGTCCCAGGTGAGACAGAGATGGATTAAGAAAAGAAATCAAGTCTCCAAGGAAATAAATCCGGGAGAATCCGGCGAAGCTGCACCGGGAAAAACTGCTCAATATCGAGAGTCTTCAAACCGATGCCAGTCAAAACAAACGGAAGGACAAATAATTTGTTTCAATTGCTTCATTTCGACTGTCTCATGAAATTAAAAATCTCGATATGACTGGTGAAGAAGAGGGATGGACCAATGAATGAGAGGGAGTAAAAACTGAATGAGATCAGGGAAATGAATTGAATCCCTTGTTTTGTTACGACAGTGAGGGCAGTACACAATCTGTTTCTCCTAATGCGTGATATCATGCCAACGAGCAATTAACTCAGCGAATTAATTCACGACCATGTAAGCACATTAACTTGTAACTTTGCCCAATTAAGTCATCCTGAAGTTACCGTGATTGTACCTTCATAGTACAGTGCATCAACTAATTAGCTTGATTGAGCAATATTAATCAGTACTTATGATTGCATCCATTCATTACCTTATAATTACAGAAACAAAATTACCCTTTTATACATAAAAACTAATTACCTTGATTGGACACAACATCAGTACCTTGATTGTACCTTATAAGACAATTTTGGTTGCATACTCACTCAATACCTATAACTCAATACCTACAATTATTGTACATTATAACACAATTTTGGTAGCATACTAACTCAATACCTACAATTACAATAAATCAGTACCTTGAATGCAAAATATCCCGTTTCCTTTATTGCATCATAACTCACTACCTTGAAGCAACATTAATTCTTATTACCTTGACTGCACATTAACCCATTAACTTGGTTTGAATAACCAACTTAATGATACAACTTTCATTTGTGACATGGTTTCAATTTAAATCACACTTTGCAGTTTTTCATGTGCTTTGTGCACAGGGACGGATAGCGGCCACGGCAGTGAAATTCCCATCACACAAATTTTTTTTCTCCAAGGATTTTGCAAAATTTTATTTTCACTAAAAACCGCCTCTCATGGTTGACACTCGCTGCACAGAATTTTAGCAAAAGTTTTGTGATCCTGGACGGTTGTACCTTTTCGCTAGATTGTGCTCACAACTAACTAGGGAACAAGTAAGTACAGATCCTTTAAAAATGTTGGGTGGGATCATTGTTTTACCAAATTATTCTGTTAACTTTTTTTTGTCCCATTCAGACCCACCCTTTAATTGCCACTTTAGGGATCCATCCTCCTAAAACATGCCAAAAGTTTATTTTTTAAGTCTCATATTGACCACAGAGTAGTGTTCATGCCAGTTTCGTGACTATTTACACAAGTATCTGAATACTGTCATACTAGAATTCAGAACGGTCACTATACAGTGTCAGATAATCACGGGTCATTGGACGGTAATCATAAAGAATTACAATAATTAAAAATACAATCGGCAAGATCAGCACTCAATAATTACCCCAGGAGATTAGACCCCAGGTTAAGAACCACTGCTACAACATGTTATGAATATTCATGTAAAATCTGCTTGAAGGAGGAACCAAACGATTAACCTTGAGAGGGTACCTAACATATTTCACAAGATATGATCTTCTTAATTTTCAGATTCCTTTCACACAAAAGCTAGGCTCAAAATTCAGTTCAAAATAGCACTTCATTCTTAGAGAATCTGCATGTCCATCACACCTTGAGGGTATTTCTGTCAATTCCAGGGGCCAAAGTTAGGGCAAAATGAAAGAAAATAGAAAACAAAAACAAAAAACAAAGTGAAAAAAAAAAGAACAAAAACAGAAAGTGGAGAGAATTAAAAATAAGACCTGTAGTCCCTCTACTTATGGATTGTTATATTAATAACTCTTTATCATACAACTAATTTTGCCGAACAAATTTGACTGTTTCCCCAATTTTTGAAACCTTGCTTGTTTTCTTGACCTTTTTCGAGTGTGTCCAGCAACAACGATGATCGCTCACGGCCATACGTTCGGTGCTAATTCCCGAGAAACTCACTCACTGTTATATTTTTAAATCGTGATCAAGGATCTTTGGGAGAAGTTTTTTTTAGGGTATAGCTGCTGGCATCATTTTTCCTAACTTTTCCTGATAAGACTTCTGTAATCAAAACTTAAGTATATCTTTTCTTTTTTAAGACTTTTTACATGTTTGCTTTATCCCAATTGATGCAGTCATTTAGCAGGAATCTCTTCAAACTACCTATAACACGAGCAATAATTGTTTGAAAGCGTTGCAAATAGCAAATTTGACACCAAATGTTACAGAAAATTTGCAATATTGTGTTTGATTCTGTGAAAGTTTGTTCACATTGCAAAAAGTTCTGGTGATAAAGGAAAACTGGTGAAAGCTACTTTTAGGCTCTCGCCCACCATGAAAGTGAAAAATTTATTTGAGAAAAAAAAGTGTAGTCTCTTTTATATTTTTTTGACATGATGTTACAGTCAGTCATTTTGGAAACCATTTTTCTTCCATTATTGGAAGATCTGGAAATTTTTCATATAAGAGTAATTAATTCTGAAACATATGCTATATTTAATCACAAACTAATTAGCTCACCTAAATGAACAATTACACTGGCTCACTAATTCAACCGCATGTCTATTAAACGCTTCATTGTTGTCTCGTAACTCATTGACATCCGCAACTATTGTACGGCAATTAAAAGTACAGACAGTAAAAAAATAACACAACTTCATGAACGCAAATTTTTGTCTATTCCCCACTCCCACGTACAGTGTGTAGACAGTATATATGTAGTTTATTATGCCTTCTTATTCGAAAGGCATGCTGCACAATTGGTCCCATCATAGATAGTGCCCTGCAACTATAAAGATATAATACCATACTAGAATAAGACTTGTCTGACTTTAAACAATCCTACATTCTTTGACACCATTTCTCTAAACGAATGCGAGCCATTATGTGCACTCAAAGCATCTATGACATGAAAAGAATTGTCCATACCATTCCGAGACTCCTAGCTGTCACAAATGAAGGACATTCAATAACGTTCATGCGAGGCATTTTCCCATAAAAAGCAATACATACTCGATCCAAGAAAATATCAAACCTCTAATTCATTTTTCGACAAATAATGTTTGAGACAGCCTCATGAATAATTCATGATCATGGAGCGACGATTAATGTCGCACAAAATTCTTCTGATTTGAAACAGTAAGTAACAGTTAAGTATATATATCATACTGTAATGGATTCTACGAGAAAATTTTCACATTGTCTAGCCTGTTCTTATAATTAGTGCTCAAGTGGTTTGTAAGCTACACGGGTAGCCTACACCTCTGACTGAAAAATAATGAAAAACGGTTCTTGATTTCACTCTAGGTCAATTTCTACAAATGGGTGTCCTTGCACATCCACATGTGCTACTATGATTGGTAACTTTAACAGAGGCCAACACCAGGTACCAACATACAATTTCATCTAGGAATCAGTTCTGAAATTGCTGCAAGGATGCAAACTTTCAGTAAAAGGCCAAAAAAATTGTTAGTTTATTCTTCACAGGTTGTTTTTTTTTTCAGCGAGATTCAATGGATTCCTAACTAACAACACATGAGGTATAGGCTACAGGTTTCGTTGTAATGTCATAATATGACATTGTAATTTGCATGTTGACATAACGTAACTTGTCTTTTCCAGTACCTGTGGCCCATCTAAATATGGACAGCTGCAGGTAATCAGGTCCAACTTTTGAACACAAAGCAAACAGTGACACTACTTTAAAAGGTTTTGGTCTGTATCTGCACCAAAGCATGCTAAAATTGCAAAGCAATTTTCTTTCTCAGTAAAACCGATTTTCTGAAGATATTTAAAGTCGAAATTAATGTCTGACGACCACGATCTGACTGGACCCAAAAAGAAGATAAAAAATCGAGGGTGGAAAATTTCCCCATGATTGCCCTGTAAAATGTTATGAGAGTATTTATGACAAACGACCAAAACTAAACATACAGCGTATTTTGGGCAATTACAAATATTTTTCATGTTCCTAAAGAAGCGACAACTGAATAGAGAAACATGCCGCTCTGCTTAAGGGCACTGGAATTTCATGGAAGAATCTACATGCTAAATCTAATACATCACTACTCAAACACTACAGGATGCTATAGAGGATTTTGTGAATCTATTAGCAGAATAGGAGCAATTATTCCAAAACAACCAATGAAATGCCCTGGGGGTAAAAAGTTTTTCATTGTCTTAATTCCAGCATTGCGATCATTTTGGCATGCATCTTGCACTTTTTGGCGATCATGCCAAAACGGAGCTTATTCTTTGATACAGGCGGCGGTACAGCTAGTGCATCAGCCGATCAACGCGTGGGATTATCGTTAGCTCCCACACTCTATATGTTGTCTGCCACCTTGAATTGTATTTGAACCTCTCCCAGCGATTACAAGACGCTTCACAAATCATCAGCCGAAAAGACTGTCTTTGATTGGGATTCTGTTTGAACACAGGTCATGATCAAAAGTTAATATCAAAGGCTCGAAACTGCGACTGAAAAAATCGGTCGCAATAGCTCGGGGCGACCCTCACAGTTGCCGACACTTCCTGTGTGGATGGGTATGCATGGCTGCCCATATGTTTGGCCAAGACGATCCCTTAAAAGACCAGGGAAAATAACTGTAGGCTCTTCAAGTGCAGAGTCAGTTTATGTATTCGGTTTTTCTACACATTATGTAGACCTCCATATCGAATCTGTCATAAAGCATGAGAGCTGCATTCTTGCCCATACGTAGAGGAAATTTTTTATGTGTTTTGATTTCTCTCCTTGTAAAAAGTCAAATGAAAGAGAAAAACAAGGCCGCAGGGCGGGCAAACTGCCCAGAATGATAATGCACAGAAATTGACAAAACCAGCCCGGCGATGACAGCCAGACAATTTTGTGTGCACATGGGATCAAATGTTTTAAGTAGTCAAATGCGAGTTAATGGTAAACTGAGAACGTGTTTCAACCAAAGGACATAAAAATCTGACTTTGGAGTCGAATGAATCATTCATTACCACACTGTTTCAGCAACGCCCCAGCCAGCGCATTAAAAAATCGTCATGTTTTGACTTTGGGGGGTGATTATTAACTGAGATATTGTTACTGCTGTTGCGAGTCACAGGGAGAATTATGACGATGGCAGGCCGCTTTATGCAACCTGCTGAGATGTATTTAGATCGTAATGTCAGTCAACCTACTATCAGCTGGCTCATAGATTTGATTTTCAGCCAAGTATGTTTCCAGTGGCTGCCGTCAAAATAATACTCTCCATGAATGTATGGCTTGTAAACATTAATGTGCTTGAAATGCAGGGAACATAAAACATAAATCAGAGTTTTAGGGTCTCCGAATTACCGTTCTTTCACCAAAAAGTAAAGATACTGCCGTTCGATATGTCTTGTTAGACATGATCAACGATCTCAACGAATCGCTCTCAAAATAAACCTTTCTAAATTAAGAAACATTTTGACACGAATTTGGTTGCCGAATCTGTCACAGTGGCATTGAAATCGGGTAAGGGAGGAGGATAGGTCGGTCCCTCCATGAAAAAAAAAGTGAGCGCTCTGATCAGCCCCCAATATTTACACAGTGCTCCAAGAATAAATGAGAGAGAAAATGCATAATTCATTTTTGCATATCATCTCAACCCCTCTGATATTACAGTTTTTCATAGATTGATTGTTCATACTCATTTAATTAAAAGTTGCAGCATTAGAGAACTTAGTATCTAGGCTGGAAACATTCTGCGTGAACACATCGAAACTGCCATTTTGGGTCATCTGGGGGTCTTGTTTCACCCCAACTGATGGTAGGCTCTGTTAAGATAGCCCTGCCAGCTTTCCGTTCCCCCCCCCCTATTTTTTTCGTTCTATTGCACCTGATTAAGTATGTGATCAATATCTATTCTGAGAGACATTTTTTACCTCACGTGCACCAACGATATCCTTTGGGTCATTTTCTCAAAAGATATCAGAGCAAAGTTTCATATAAACGTTATTCTTTGCCGACATCGCATCATTGCAACAACCCTAACGGTATACTTACTTCTGCTAAATGAGATTGGCCACTGAAGAAAATTCAAATTTAATAAAATTAGGAATATTTTTCTCTCTCTGTTTGTGAAAACCACATCTCAATAGCATGTTCAATTCAAAGGTTAAGAACTTTTACAGAATATCTATTCCAAAATGCTTAGTAGAGAATTTTTTATGTCACCCTGGCACGAATACAGTACATGAATATCCTTTGTATTTCTTGATAATCTTGACAGTCCTAATAGCTTTAGATATATTTTAAGAGTTATGATGCTAGTGTCAACCATATTTTAAACTATATCAACATACCCAATCTTATTTTTTCACTCAGTGTCAAACTTCAAGGTTTAATAAATGGGGGCTTGAATTTCAAAGAAAACGAAAACTTCTTGCAATAATCAACAGCTGCTACAAAAAAATTTCAGGTATATTATGACAATTACTTGTTGAGTTTAACTC
This sequence comes from Stichopus horrens, assembly GCA_009801055.1. Taxonomy (NCBI): domain Eukaryota; kingdom Metazoa; phylum Echinodermata; class Holothuroidea; order Aspidochirotida; family Stichopodidae; genus Stichopus; species Stichopus horrens. Next base: position 14,574 of record VJOZ01026124.1, read on the forward strand.
ATATGTTGATGGTAAGTGATAAAACTTGAGGCATGCATGCAGTTAGGTGGACCAGTATCTGCAGATTTTTCACGATAAGGTAAATAAAAGAAATACCAGTGATAGAGTAGATTAGTTTTCACTTATTCATGTATGTACCTATGTTCTCATATTAAGGGACACATGTAATGTGAATATGCGCGTACAAAATATGTTATGAACCCCCCCTGTCGATATCTGAAGGACCTACAATCACTTCACTAGCCTGCATTCACTTGGGGTCAAGTTGAGGGGATTCCATTCATGTACGTCTCAGATTTAGCTTAATTGGCTTGCAGTACACATATTCCTGCTATTACCGTTGCTGCATTTTAAACGCCAAGAGTCCGTAAACCTCGACCTGGCCTCCGAACTTGAAAAAAAAGGGAAAACAATTAAACAAAAAAAAATGACACTGTCCTTGACAATCCTGAGATGCTCTACCTGAATATCAAAACAAGGAATTACTTAATTCCAAGGTCAGTCACATCCCTGCATCATCTCTGACAAGAAACTTGTACCTGAATGATGGAAGCTCATGCGGCTCAACTGATCGTCTTCCATTCATTCTGTCAGAATAATTTCATGCTGGACTCTCCCTTGTTCCTCTTGTCTTTTTTGAAGTGCTCTAAATCTTTGTCTCTAACATTTTCTTTGACTTACGAGTGGTTTTTGCATCTTGCCTTGGGGATGTCAGAGGAGCACCTTGAAAAGTGGGATGGAAACAGATGGAAGTCCTATATGAATCTTGGTGCTGTTATTCAGTCACCACTTCCCATAAACCTGTTACGCCACCAATTCGAATTTCGCAGTTTGACAAATGTATCATACGATAACATTATAACTAATCTTGGTGTGACAAAACTAACATTCAGCTCGGTTACCAAAGCTACAACTGAACCAATTGTTCTTTTCCCCCCCCATTAATCCCTAGCCAGAATCCCTTACATCACCACTACCAGAAGCTGCGTTAGGTGACAAACACCTTCATAATTTGTTAGCAACCTGTCAGTTACATCCAAATCTACCCAATTATTCAAATGCTTTTAAAACTTGACCCCAAAAGAGCTTTAAAGGGACACGTACAGTAAATTTTGTTCCAAGAAAAACTACTAACATGCAAAAAATTGATAGCAAATTTTGTGACCATGAGATTCCAGGGAATAAGTTGGTGCATCAACTGAGCATCAATTGTAACAAATCAGATGTGACTACAATTCTCCTACTATAAAACCTGACATACTGAATAAATAAAGAGAGCGCTGTTTTGCAAACATTGCGGCCCACTGTAGCCGCAGAAATATGAACATTTTCTAGGTCACAAAAGAGTCCCTTTAAAGGCATGTTAATGCGGCATCATTTCCAGTGAATCCGTATAATTATGATATACAAGAGGAAGTGACCTCTCCAAGTCCACTAGGGAATTCAATCTGGACACAGGATCGGCTGAAAAGTAGGTAATTAAAAAGTCGCTGGCGATTTAACCACTCAGACACAGGGTTATACCACTGCACACTGTTCTTGAAAGTCATAAATTGGTCTGCATGGGAAGTGTCCTTGATTGAGCTGGCTTCCACAAACGGAACGGTCAGAAAAATTTGAAGAAGCACCCTTAATAACGAACTATAAAGAACTGTAGGCAAGGGCCATGTCTGTAGCTTCTAATTACTCAGTCCCATGTATACAGAGGTTGATTTATTTGGTCCAGGTCACATATGATGCTACAGAAACTTTCCTAGGCTTCCCATGACAACAGGAAAAATTACTCCAGGCTCAACAAATTGTCTGACAGTGTGCAATATGCTTCTTTCCTGCTGGAACATAACTGGCCCTAAACTCCTCCTTTCCAGATTGGAAAGAGCTTTAAAGTCTTATACCTGGTTAAGTATAATTAGAAAGAGGTTAGCTGGTCAAAGTTTAAAAGACAGTAACGATGCATTTCATGTTACAGGCCAACTTTCTTTGTTTTTATGGAAAGCTTTGAATCGGTGACTCACTGAAAGAATTAAAACAATAAGTGATAAATGCAGCTAAGATAACTTTGGGACCACACTTAGGATAGAATTTAAAAGAATAGTTCAGACACAAATTAATTTTTAATATGTTAATGGGGACCATAATCTAAGCATTTTGATGAAATTCCTGTTAAATTACCATTCTCGGTTCTCTAGA
>VJOZ01026144.1:0-12619 GCA_009801055.1 Stichopus horrens
CTGAGTAATGGATGCAGACATGTATTAGTGCTGAGAAATGAAAAAGTGACCACTCTGATGTGAAATATCAACGTTGCCCACCCCTCCTCAAATCATTCCCCTACCCGCAGTCCCAGATCAAGGATATATGGTCATGCTTGTGCAGATGTGTCTCTGTGCTCCCTTCAAGCAGTTGTAAATTGAAACCATTAAGTGTTTCATGGGACCTCTTTGATCGTTCCTCACATTTATTCAAATTAGGACACAACTCTATCACTTTCAGTGCAGCAGACAGATCTATCCTGTCTGGTCTCTACTTGACATGAACTGCTGAATGCGTGCACAGTACTCTATTACAGGTTTGTAACCCTCTGAGGGTTTAGGTTACAAACAAATGAAAGAATCAATAAACTTAGTCCCTTGTCCAGGTTATGTGGGTTATGTTATGTCAGTAGCACAGCAACAGACAGGATAACTAGATTACTGTAACTTCAAATGGGATTGACATTTTAACCTCATTTTGGAAACTTCTACTCCCACCAACTCCCTGAATCTAATCTAGTGACTAATGATCCATGAAGGACGTCACTTGCTCTCTTTTATTTCAGTCATATCTCCCTGTAAACCACCAATTTGGAAGCTGATTTTAGCTATTGTCATTCTAAGGTTAATTTAATTTTCAAGTAAATTTGACTCCAATAACTTTCAGTTTGATTTCAAACGGGCCAGAGTGCGTAGTCAAAAGCAGTACATCTGTCCAAGCCATTCATTCTCTGAAATTCCCTTTCTGTTTAACAAAGAATAACAATTTAATTGTGATATAGATTGAAGGGATTACAAGGTTGACAATGTATTAAAGAGAGCCCTTGACATGCTGGTGTTACTGCTTTTGGATTGTTTGTTCCTGGGGACAACAAGTAGGGTACATATGTTTTCATAATCAGCATTTAACACCAAAAGGACTCAGTTGCATGGCTTTATCACGGCATCAGCAAGGCTTTGGTTAAGCTTTCGGCATCACGTAATTTGTTTTGAGTCTGCTGATGATTTTTCGTTCGATAAGATTTCATAAAACCATCCAACCAATCACTTTGAGATTGTAATGATTTAAATTTTACAGACAGCACAGAAATCTCACTGCACTTTTGAGGTAATTACCGAACAGCACGTAATGCCCAGAATGAAAATGATTGACAGTGTAATGTAGAATACCAAACTTTGTCTGCTAAGCACTTCCTGATACCTTAGAGTTGTATCTCTAAATGCATGCTAATACTAACTGTCAACACAGGTCGCGATAATTTTTTTCCAATCAGGATTCTAATATTTAGTATCAGTGTTAATGGATAATAGTAAAACATTGTAACTTAACCGTAACTGTTGTACAGTTTTAACTGTTCTGGAACTTACATTCCGAATGCAGTCAATGTTAAGAGATATTTTTCCATTAAGATCATTTAATCACCCATCCAGTAACCATTTAATTTTTCTTTTCTTTCTTCACAGAAATGTCTTTCCAAACAACTTGGTGCAAGCCTGCTTTCAACAGGTTTGTTTAAGGCTCATGTCTTCAAGCATGAGTCTAAGTTTGAAATGTTTTCTTGGGTATAAACTTTTTAGGTTACAGGTTTTATTTGAAGTTAATTAGTCAAAGCATGTAAGGTACCTGTATTGAAGTGAAGTATATAATGATCTCTCGGTATTGTATGATTTACCTGCACTCCTCACTTGCCTGTCTCTGCAGAGCAAATGCACTCCCATCTACCAAGCCAAGACTACTGGTAACCTTAAAGGCAGCTAATAGTGCGGTCCGGCCTAATACTGGACTAGGTCCTACTTCCCATTCCCATCTTTCCCTTATGTAATGATCTCTATATTGTACGCTCAGATGACTAAAGTGCTATAAAAGTGGCATCACAGTTACTGTGTGCCTGTTCTTGTACTGTAGTGTTTTGACAATATTCTGTCTCACTTTAAGGCGAGTCAGCAAAGTTGCAGTCATTAATAAATTTTGTGCATTCTCCATGGTAAATGTGAAGTTTAATATACACTGGTATACAGAAACATAATTAGATCTTCCTTGCCTCTTTTTCCAGTGATTTTTGCGTCGTTAAATTGATTATCTGCTCTCTTTTTTCAGTATGCTCCAACCTGATCACAAAAATCGTAAATGATTTAGTAACGTTTGTTCATCCCACAGAGTCACAGTCAGTGTAGTTATTTGGAACCTTCATCAAAGTGAATACATGTTTTAGTAAACCTCTAATGGTATTCCTTTGCTTAGTCTTCTGTACGTGACTACATTGCACAATATAGAGAAGAAAAAATATGTATCATAAAGATGTTTTGATATCTTCAATTCACTCTATTGGTACTTGAAGTTCTCTGAAATGACATTTAAGATGAAGATTCTGTCATCATAAAGCGACTAGGAAATCTTTAAAATGGCAAAAGTGTTGATACAGTCAATATTTGCTACAGGAATAAGTCAATATTGAGTCTTCAGTCTGCCGATTCCTTTAATATCTATCACCCGTGCATGCAGAGCAGGATTGTAGGTGCAGCATGGATTTGACATGTTGAAGTAGTTAACTTTGTCTAGCTGAGCATCCATTTCAACATGGCAGTCACTGAGACGTGAGTTGCGATCTAAACATCATGTAACTGTGACTGACTTCATCGAGGGATAATAACTGGGTCCGCTTCACAGCCTGTTTGTGACCCAAATTGTGATTCAATTTCATGAATAATTAGTAATTGTTGTGACTCAATATTTTCCTCCGATCCCACCGGAAAGTTGAGTTTTTTTTCTTCAATTGTTTAAAGTTGAATTAAGTCACAACTTTGATAACCGTCCATATTTGAACGAGCTATTACATTTTTAAATTATTCGCAAAATGTTTATTCAAAGGGGCACTTGGGGGTGTGTTGGGTAATTCAATAAATGTTCCTTTGCATATTAAATGACAAATATTCACACTTAGAGATTGCCCGTCCATCACACCCAAAAGAATTTTAGTCAGTAATCAATGATTCAGTTTGGTTTTTGAAAATTTGTGACCAGACAGATGATTTAAAACATCAGAACTAATCTATATTCCTGCACACAGCCATTGGAAGTCTTAAAAAAAGTTGGAACTTTCTATAACTATTCACTTTGAAACTACTAATTATGGTATTTTATTGTTTGTACCTATGATCATTGCCATGTCGTCGTACCATCAAAAATCCTCACAAACTTATGGGCATCAAGTTAGCATGCTCCTTTCGCATCTGCTAATCAAAACGGGGTTGTCTGAGAATTCAAACATTGATTATTAAAAAATGTTAGATTAAATTGTTCACACTGTGTCGCCCCTTGTTCATGTTTAGCATATTTTGGGGGATACTTGAAAGAGCCTAACATTCGTAACCAGAAATCTCTCAATGGACTGGGCTGACCGCTGACATCAGCTAACCATTATTAAGGATCATTTTTACGATGAGTTTCTTTTACTAATTTCTTATTTTTAGACCCAGACGTATTATGTCGATGAGACCAAGGAACTCAAGAATGGAAGCATTTTAGAGTTCCAAGTGAGAGAGCTAGGGAACAAAGGGAGCATGAATGTTTTAGGTAGGTACGAATGTGTGTGTTTAACCTTCATTGCACAGCGTAAAGGTTGCCAACACATAGAGAGAGGAGCTGGAGGAATTCATGTTGTTAAACTATGGACAATTCCAAAATGGCAGACATCACAATTAGCAATCTTTAGTACATTTACTCCTCTGATTTAGCCCCTCAGCAATAAAATGTATCCCTAATAATGTCCTCTATGCAACCTTGTGCCCACTACTATGCACAGGATGGACTTATTGACCTTGACAAGATTCTCCTCAAAGTCAAAATAAAATAATTCCCAAACATCACGGACATTGCCATATGGGCAGGAAAAGACCACGGTATTCATGTTACATGGAATAGGATGTTCCATGTCTTGACACAAAAAGGTCAACATGCATTTTGGGCAACATATCCCCTTCCTTTATCAATGAATGTGATTGTGCTACGGATATTGTCTTGATATGATTAACATTGACAAATCAAATGTCAACCACAAACATTTCAAATAATGTTCTTTTTTTTTACATGTCCTTTTTTTTTTTTTGCTTTCCTTTGCCCTAAGCAATTTGATACAAACTTGACCCTTGTAACTGAATTTCCCATGCTTTTTTCTTGTTATCCTTGGTGAAGTTTTGATTTCCCACGCAGACTGTAGGTTCCAAACTAAATGAGTGCCATGTCAATCTGTCCCTTGGTCATTAAGGTTCCTCAGAACCTTCAAATTACTCTGCACAGCTGGTGTACAGTGGACACTATACCAGGATCTGTGCGGACGCAATGACTGTCATGGATTTTGTGTCCTCTGAACAGATTGATGAGGCTGTGCATAATCATGGGCAGGGGAACTAATTTACCAATCTGGAAATGTGATGTCATTGTGCCCCTGAGCTAATAACCTTTCTGATTCTATAAGTGCTGGGCTGTTGTGCAATTCAGCAGAACTTTTGATGCTAGTTATATGTACAATGGCCAATTTTTTTTCAGCTTTTTTCAGACTTTTATTGGAATGTGATGCTAACTGATAGCCGTAAACTCTCATTGTTAATAATGCTGACAAGAGTAGAACAAATTTGCTAAAACATTTTATAAAAAAATGTTCATAACTGTACAATTTTTGCGACCAACTTGACTCGTGAAATATGCAAGAAGTAGAAGATCAAAGCAGACAACGGTCACCATTTTGTTTTGCTGAACCGCATGGAAAAGCTTCCAGTCTATTCTTTGAACTTTCTAATTGAAAGTGTCTGGCATAATTGATGCTAACTTACACAAAAGTACAGTCATTATTATTTCAATGATGTCACTTGTCCAAAAGTTACAGGGACTGAAGGTTAACTGGAGGGTCACCACCTCTGAATTCCTTTGATTCAATTCCAGACTGACAGCAGTGTACACAGTTGTAATAAAATAATGGTTTATTGTATTTGTTGCGGGAATGATGTATTTGCCTTAGCCTTGAGCTGCTCCAGCAAATTGAACCAGCTTGCTCAGCAATATGTAATTTGCTTCCTGTTAGCTGTTTTCATGTCATAAAACACCAGAGTGAGCTTTATGCATTATTAAATAATGAACTCGTCTTGACGATAATGTTACTGCCTTTAAATCTAGCAGTGGTTTTACCACTGTGAACTGCCTGATGGAGACATATGAACCTTTGCATAATCTCCACTTGTGTTAAATACAGAATCTACAAAACACTACATCTTGTAACTAATCAAACAGCTCTTAAAAATTGTAGAAAATAATAATGTACAGAAGGAGGAACGTCATGTGGTGACTGCATTTCTTGCAGTTAGAATTTTCATTATGCAGGCCTTCATACCTGAATCAGATGCAACGTAAGTTACGTAAATTAACATTACATCTGACTCATTTCGAGGGGGGAGGTCGTGTGAAACTACATATTTCAATGGCAAAATATAGCATCTGTGGCAGATTTGTAAATGGTGCAATGTATTCATTGTTGACACTGCTAAAACGTTAGATAACGGGAAAGATTGTATCTAGAATAGAGCTTTTGACAAAGTTGGGGAACCAAGGTAGGGAGGGGAGAAGTTAGCTTGCAGGCATGACTGTTATATAATCCCAAATTTCAGTGCACCATTTGCTTGCATACTTTTCATTTTATCACAACTAATGTGGTAAAAAACTTAATTTCATTAAAGAAAAATGCAGTGACCAAACAATCACAGAGGTAAATCTCTGTAATGAGTAGTGTTCTACACCTGTGCTGTTGGATAATATTCTTAATTCAGTCGTTTGTCTGTGGCGGGTTTTTTTTTCAGTACTTACTCAGTCGCCTTTTGGAATTACATCTGCACCGCGCAATGTTTTACACATTTAAAATTATGACAATTTTTTCACCCTTCTTTCATATACTGTAGTAGTCTGTAAGTTTGATTTTGCAATGTCACTGTTTTGAACATCTCTGTAAAATGTGCTCTTGACTGTAAAGTGCACAATGTCATATTTTTTACAAGCACCTGTCAATGCCATCTGTATTTGCATATATGTTGCTCGCACCCCACCCCCATACCCTGTCATTAATTGACTGTTAAATAGCAGTGGCAATACACTGTACTGTGCATAAATTATAGCACTTACAGCTTTTGGTCCACGTACACATACTAAGGATTTTTTTTTCATTCTTTTAAGTAGCTTATATTGAAGACGTCTGACCGCGAATGATACCATGCAATATTACCAGCAAAAATCTTGGTTAAAATTTCAACATCCAGACAAAGAAGACAGTAGTAGTCTCATTCTGGTAGTCATATAGCAGACATGGGCTGTACAACTTCACGACAGTAATTAACATTAAAGAGATGATAAGTGTTAATTAATGTTTTTCATCCTAATACACCATACTGTGTCTATACTCATCACATTCATAATTTACAACAAAAACTTAAGAATACACTCATACAGATGAAAACATTTTTTACAGTTTGCTTGTGCAATCACTCCACTGGGATTTTTTTGTTCAAATTTCATTGGGGATACAACATTGGACTCTTGCCGCTATCTCCTACCTGTTGTGCCACTAATTGGGGGGGGGATTTTCAAAGGAAATTTTTCCCCAAGCATGAATATTTATGAGGGAGAAAAATTCCTGTGACTTTGACTGTGTTTTAATAAAAGTTAAGCAATCATGTCCAAAACTAGCTGGCACTCTTATGGTTTGGAGTCGCCACAACTATGACAGCTAACCGTGTGAAAGTTTCTCTTACGTACCTCACAAGATGACCAAAGAAAATGATCACGTCATTTTCATGGAAGATTAGAGAAGCACTTGAGGGGACACCAAACTTTGAGCATCACTTTAAGTTTGCATTACAGTCACATGACTATAAGTCATTTGTTATTCAGATTTATAACAAAACTGCTCGTTGGAATATCACACGGTAACAGTCATCTGCATGGGATAGATCATGTCCATCAATAAGACACAGAATACACAGATGGATCCAAGAAATGGCCAAACAGGGGGGGCAATGAAACAAGATCCCTCTAAGGAATTAACTTTACAATTAAAATGGCATGTAAAGGCATTCAGTTAAAGAACTTTCCAAAGGGGGAGGATTCCCTCAGTGTTATTGTGCCACCAGTTTGGCTCATTCCAACTACAGTAATTTACAAGTACATCCTTGTACTATTTTAAGTGTTTTGTAAAAAAAAAAATTCCACATATCAGGAGGAGGAAAAGCCCACTGTCAAATCCTTTGCCTTTTTGGCACTTGTCATTGCCACCCCCTACGCTTTATTAAATATATCATCGCAGGATGTGATACATTGATAAGTGCAAATTTGTAACGACAAGTTACCGAAAATCGTCGAAAACCCTGATTTAGATAATCCCTCCAGATACCAAACTTCCTTTTGTATCATTTAATGTTTACAGTTGCATTTCTCCCAATTCATCTGGTGTCTTGTAATCATAAGAGCTCCCATGGTCAGGGAAAAATCATGAAAACTTGAAAATTGTTTCAAGGCCTGGAATGGTTAAAAATATTCAGTCAAACTGTGGTAGTCCTGAAAAGTTGTCAAAATTTTTACAAAGTGTCATCGTTCATTTCTCACTTGTAATATCAAAGTTCAATCTCACTGCTTTATCTTCCTCATAATACCGCTTTGGCTTTTGCTGATAAAGCTGAAAAGTTTATGATATGAGTTTAAGTTAGTTGTCAGGAGGAAGGTCATGGATATTCTTTATTTGGTCCCGGGAAAAGTCATGGAAAAGTCACCGAAATTGATTCGTTAGAAAGTGAGAGAACCGTGAATCCCTTTCTGTAATTCATTGTTTGTTTCTGTATTGTAGGGCGATGTAAATTGATATTGTTGGGTGTCAGTCTTATTGTTCTTTTAGGGCCCATTACACCAGATTTACATTACCTGTTGGTATTCATCTGAGCCAAGCCAGAATACTATTGGATAACAATTTTGACTACCAATAGGGGTATGGGTTGGCGGAAGGGATTAGCAAATACTGGTACGGCAAGGGTTTGGAATAGGGATCAATGGTGCTACTCTCGTGATTATTGTAACCACTTTTACTGGTTCTCTGCTACAAAAGGGATCATCATCTTGTGCATTACAGTGTGTTTTGAAACCACAAGAGAAGTGAGGGAGGTTGAAAACTGACAGGTGAGGTCAGATGGTATTGTTGGGTACCACTCTTAATGTAACATCCATTCTCCTCCAGTTCTGCAGTGTTGTTTGGGGTCTTTGGACCCAAAGAAGGATAGAGATGTTAAGGGGTGGGAGGTGATGGGGTCAGATGAAGAAGTGTTGTTGGTAACCTCTTTTACAGTCTATGCATCCTCCACTCTCCTGCAGTTCTGCAGTGTCTTTTTGGCATCCTTCAGAAAAAAAAGAAGGAAGGTTAGGGGAGTGATGAGGGTTGGTAGATGGGGTCAGATGAGATTAGAGGTTTGCCCCAGGCAAGAAACACTTTTTAGGACCTGTCTAAGCCATTTTAAATCATTTCCCTGAATACTCCTGATGTTTTGACTTAGATTCTAATGGACAACATGATATATTCAAACCACCTGCCCAACAGTTTTTTTTTCACTATGCATATATGTGGAGGGTGTGGCCAGTATGCTATTGACCATGAGCTCTTTGGCCTGTGACGTAGTCGATGACTAGCTCTAATTCACATCAACCAGCCATGATAAGTTGTCCTATACAATTAGTACACAATGCATTGCATAATCAATGTAGCTATCAGGATAAAGTTGGTTAACTGAACACATGAGAAGAGGAATTTCTCATCAAGATACCACACAGCACAGCTTTTGGTGGTATGAACATTAGTTGTGGGATAAGGACAAGTTTTTTCATATCTTACCCTGCCAATACACCAGCCCTAACCAAAGATGGCAAGTTCATTATTGCCCTGTCTCTGGAAAAGTTTTCTTTTGAAACCTTTTCTTTCAAGACCTTTGGAATTAGAAAAGCTCATGACTTCCCTATCCTCAATCACTGACCATCAAAAACTGAGCTTTGTTGCATTTTGATGAGGACGTCCTCTTCCCTAGTGCTTGGTTGACCCATTTTTGATAGCAATATTGAGTATATACAGTGAATTGCCGGTAATAATGGTGAAGGACAACTTATCAGGTTGGCCATCATGAATCAGAGCTGGTCATCTACATCACAGGTCACAGGGGTCATGGTGAATTTACCTAACGATGACCATGCCTTCATATAGTGTTAGAAACTTTTGTTGGATGAGAAGTTGAATCATATCATATTGCCCATGAGAAGTTTATTTCAAAACATCAACAATATCAATGGAAACAGTTTGAAATGTCTAAAATATGTCAGGAGCTGTGTTCACATTAAACTGTGTTCATGAGTGGCATGACTTGTGCATTTGTCATCTAAGTTCCACACAAAGATCAATCTTATGAGAGAAAATCCCACACGCTTTTCCACAGCTGAAGTTGTAGCTACAATTATAAATAGGCCTACACACAATGAATAGCAATAGTATCTTTACCAAGTGAAAACTCCCTCCTTGATTTTTAAAATCTCTCCAATTTTTTTTTTTTTTTTTTTTACAAGACACTTCATGTTTTCATGGTACTCGTTTATCAACTACTTGGGAGACTCAGAGTTAAACTTATCCGAACAGGGGCAAAGCACCACCGAATTTTTCGTTTTTACGTATCATCTGGCCAATATTGCTTTTGTAAACATTGCTCTGTAGTTTGAAGATATGAAATACAAATTTTCTTTCTCCTTTTAAAGGGAAATAGGGCGTTTAGAGTACACCAACACGACAAACAAAAGAAAATGGCTTTAACCATTGTTAAACCATTCCGTCTCATNNCTCCCAGGTTCAGTTCCTTAGCACAAAGAGTGGATAATAGATATGTTACTTGCCTGGAGTACCCTTTAAGGGGTACAACTCTCCCCCTCCCCACCCTCTTCTGCCATGACTTTTTGGCATCAGTCAGAGCCAAAGATTGGCATTGGTAGATGTTATCGGATGGTGTTGTTGGGTGCTACTGTAATTGGGTCTTCGTTCCAGCTCTCCATTGTTTTTTAAGGTTAGCATCCTTCATAGCCAAAGGTGATTGGGAAACAGCGAGGGATGATGGGAGATGGCGTCGGATGGGATTATCGCTTACCTCTCCGCTTACATTGACAGTTAATTTAATGTAACCTCTTCTCTTCTCCGGTCGCGCAGTGCCTTTTGGTGTCCTTCGGAGCCAAAGAAAAGTAGGGCACGGTGAAGTTGTGGTAGAGAGAGTTGGTGGAAAGTTGGCGGGTACTGTGTCATTTTTACGGTTAATTTAATAATCTCCACTGCTGGTTCTCTACTACCACAGGGATCATTACCTTCTGCATTGCCTTTGGTATACTCCTGAGTCGGATGGGGAGACAGGGCCAGGTGATGATTGATTTCTTCAGCGTCCTTAGTGAACTTACTATGCAAATGGTTGACCTAGTAATGTGGTAAGTCAATGTTGGTAATGTCCAAAAAAAAAAAGAACACCCCCTCCCCCACATCTCTTCTCACCCCAAAAGAGGAGGAAGAATTAAGATCACATGTTCAGAGTTACCTCACAGATGATTTGTGGTTATTTACACAAACAACTCCCAAGGCCCATGATTTGTCACATTGCATTACAAACTAGAGGGCACTACACAACATGTAAATGATCGACTAAACTATCAGCTGACCAATGCCATTGCAAACATCTTAACTTTTTGAGATAGCTGCTCTGGCATTCACCTACTAGCTAACTGCTCTTCATTTTGTTTCTCTTCTCTGATTTCAGTCCTTCATGCTCCACATTATCTCATTCTTGCTGTTCAAGGTCAAATAACAAAGACATTTACATTTACCTACACTTTTCTTGTTATTTTGCACTCGTAATATCCTCCCACAGGGTAGTGCTCTTTCACATCACTCCTTCATCCCTTCACCTCTTCTACCATTTCTGTTTTTGATATCACTCCACATCAAAGGTAGGCTACGTGGTTAGGCCTACTAATACCACCGCACTGCAGCTATGACAACTCACAGGAAACAAAACACTGAACCTGGGGCTCAGGTACCTGTACTGTAGGTTTCGAATAGTTTTCCCACTATCAGCCCCGTAGGTGCCACCTCTGTAGCTATGGTCATGCATATTCATGATAACAGTACATCCTAACTTGACACATTTGAAATTACACTTATTAGTAAGACAGCGGAAGGTTTAACATGTACTCAAATGTGGGTGTTGTAGCGCAGTCTGCTTTTAAAGCTATGGTCATGCATATTCATGATTTCTGTACTTCCTTCATACATATGTCAAATTACGCTTGTAAGTGGGATAGGAGATCTAGCATAGGTCTAGTCATGGGTATTGTGCAGTCCACCAAGTTACTAGCTGTAGGCATGCATATTCATGGTAACAGTACATCCTAACTTGACACATTTGGAACTACACTTATTAGTGGGATAGGAGACTTAACACAGTTCTACTGACACATGTTGGTGTTGTAGTACAGTCTCCCCCTGCAGTTTTGATCATTGCTTTAAATTTGTAATTCCTTGCTACATGGTCTTGGCTGATGTACCGTTCATTTTCACAAAACCACTTGAAAGGAGACAGTTCACCTTTAGTGTTGGATAACTGTCTAATATAATAACATTCCATATGCAACAATCATGTCTTGTTTTTATGTTTATACTTTTTTTATTTTAGATGCCAGGAAAAGCTTCCGTGACAGTTGATTTACATTACAAACATAATGATACCACTGCATTTACAATATGTTGTACCTACATTGACTTGATTTGTAGGTGGGATCCTTTTTTCAAGTCGGTAAATGACATTTTATAGACCACATAAGCATTTGTCATGTACGACCCTGCTTCACTTGGTCCCCACCATACTGTACATCAACACACACGTAATAACATGGAAGTGATGCCACAATTGTGAGTATTCAGTTGGTTTCATACATCAACCACATTGGAAAGGAACCTTAATTGCATTCTGTCGTAATTCACTATTACAAGTCAGCCCTATGGAAAGTCCACATGCCACACGTTAGTGTTATAAACCAGTAGTACATAAAGTCTCAAGAGCAATTCAGTTTAAAATGATTATTGCTAGACATTGTTTCCCCGAAATATGCCACAAAAAAAGACCTGCTTTATTGAGAACATATCCCAAGGAGGCGAAACAAAGACTATAACTATCAGTATTAGAGGGGTGCAAGACATATAGCAGTGCGAGATTCTGCTCATCTGTGGGGACGTCTACAATGTAAGTAAGGTTAATGTAATAACAAAAGTTTTTCTTTTTGCAGACATTATTTCACCCGCAACGACTTTAACAGACATACACGTATAACAAACACGTGGAGGGCAAACCACTGAAATTTGTTGTTTCAGATGAAAACAGCTTCGCAGTCAATCTACAAAGTTGGCCGTGAAGGATTCCTCACAGGACGTGACCAGATTGCATGTTATAGGTCTAGCTAGGGTATTTCAGAGCACTTCAGAACTGTAATTTGATACGTTTACAC
>VJOZ01026152.1:0-14599 GCA_009801055.1 Stichopus horrens
TCAGTGACATATGGTTTCCTAGTTAGCCTACACACTGGATTACAGTAATTTACAAACACACAAAATTGCACAAGGACAGGATCATTGCACATATCCATCACAATGTTCGGACAAATTTGTCGAAGAGCTCAAATACAAAGAAGGTGGGACTGGCCAGAAGGGGCCAGACAGCTTTGATAGAGACCAATGTTCAAAGGGCAGACACAATAGAAAGAGGATTCATGGCTTAAACAGTACGGGAGAGAAGAACAACAACTTTGTTAAAGATTTCGGGGAAAATAGTGAACTGTACATGTAAAGCATGCACCTATAAATGATTCAAATGTTGGGACAGTCAACAGCTTACTTTTTAAATCAAACTTTACCATCTACAGTGAGACTGGTAGGTACTAATAATATTGTCAAGAACTTGGCAACAATGAATACCACCAAGCAGTAGCTTCACATGGTCTATAGTTAAGCTAAAACCACCCACTGTAAGGGGAAACATCTTAGACTTGAAACAAAATATTTACATGAGCATAGACCTACGGTATGTTACAAATTTAACCAAACCATTTCATCATCTCTGTTCATCGTTTAGTGTCAGTTCTGTCTGTTTAAGTGCAAACTGTCCAAATGCTGTCACCAAAATTATAGCAAGTTTGGGTAGATCATCTACTGTATACATCAGGAAGTATGGATTTCATAAAAGTGAGAAAATACTTCCTTAGTTTTAAAAACATTTTAATAGCTATTGCCCAAGAACTTCCTGTCCATCAAAACCTCAAACCATTGCCAGTTATTTCGGAGAAAGCTGCCATACCTCACGGGTCTGTTTTCTTTTCTTTCTTTCTTTTCTAGTGCAGTGCTCAACATTCACTGTACAAAATGTCTGATTTTAAAACTAGTTCTTTCTACTATCTAAACCAAGTATGTAAACAAGAAGAGACAAAGATGGAAATGGCCATAGGGCAATGACTCAACAGGGCCATAAATTGTCCAGAATTTTACCAGAGGCAACTGACAGGGATAGATAGACCATGCATGAGTTATTTCAAACCTTACCTATTTACACCTTCAAGGTGATAGTTTCAAAAGCAAGTGCTAGTCCAGAGGTGGACAACACATCTAGAAAGAAGGACCATGTGTACTTCATTATCACGACACNNNATTAACTGAACAGTCTGAGGTAATGTACAAACTGTGTAAAATTCTGTTTCCACTCCCATCTCCTGTTTTCTATTTTGCCTGAATCCTTTTGTTCTTTATGATTCCCCCCTTTTTTTTTTTTTTTGAAGAGTGGAGATCTTCATCTAAGATATAAGACACCTGCAGCTAATCACATTGTCTAAGGTAATTACTCTCTTCTGATGCAAGGATTTAACTTGGGTTTCAAGTGTACACATAAACACACATGCCATTAGCACAAATGGTACTTCAGCAAGCATGCATGCAGTGCACACACATGTGCACTGTGCAGTACAGTGAATACAGGATAGCACAGTTAGTCAACACAATTGATAGAACCAGAGTACAGTCAGTGTAAAATCTAAAGAACTTTATAAAAAGGACTCCATATCTTAACAAAAAATCCCAGTTTACGGTACTGTACACTAGGTGACTTAGGAGTTGGGATAAATGCACACAACTCAGGGCCCAAAATCTGGCATGCGACAAGATATACTCTCTTTAGTACAGAACCATATTGTATGGCACTAGTAAATGCAGACACGGAGTTCACACACTGGTAACATTTCGAGAGATTCCAATCCATGTGCATGACAACTGTATTGAGCATGCAGGGTACATGTATACATGCACTCATTTGTAGTAGTTTGTCTCCACACAGCCTATAAGTACTATTCAAATGTTAATGCATGTTGTAGCTACTGAACATCTCGACAAACTAGCATTATTTCTGCAATCACAAGCCCATTCAATAGTAACGGTGGTGCATGAATAAGCTGCAAAAATTTCAATCATTTTAAGTGAACCATCTCAAGATAATATTATTTTACCTTATGGCTCTGAACAGCACTTAACTGTAAATCAAAAGCAAATTGTTTTAATTACTTACCCAAGATGCCTCCAGAGAAATGGGCCTCTCAAAGCATTAAAACAAAGCTCTGGTAAAATCTTCTGACAAGCCATCAAGAGGGGAACAGCTGGGTTGGGAAGCCTTAAAGACCATATCCACCAAGACAATTATTAGATTAATTAGTGGGTGTATTCATACAGTTAAGCACATACTGTAGGCTTACTTCATCTTTTCATTTTTAGTTTTGAAATGATTACAAAATCCTGGCAAACTTGCCATACAGCCTTTCTTGTACAAACAATGCATATTGTACAAGTGTGTAGTGGGTACTAGTGGGTACAGTAGAACTACTGTACAGTACTTGCCAGACCTACAGGTACAAAATTGTTGAAGTACCAAATACTGTATAACTTAGCACATGTATAGAAGCATGTAGTGGAGTTGATGTGAGTAGACAGGTAAGGGACAACTGCAGTAAACATGATCTGCTTCATCTTCTTCCAGTGTCAAATCCCAAAATGTAGTTGCTATGAATACAATTAGGCACAATAACAACTACATTTCTTAAAGCAGGATGTGCTGTTTGAATGTGAAAAGTAGCCTTTGTGTCTAATCTTCTCTCAATCTCTTCCATTTGATACCAGTCTGGAAATGAACATCTATGCCACATTTCTCTCAGGAGAATTTCCATTCATTAGAGTATTAATTATGATGAAAAGAAGAGTGATTTAGTCTCTTTCGGGTGAAAAAATAGCAGAACCGGGCCTTGTGATGGATGTACAGCGCACTGGAAATAACCTACCATACAACAAAACTCCTCTGCAAACGACTTTCTTTTCGAAAGTAGGCTATTTTGGACAAACAGACATCTGTTTGGTAGTTTCTATAGGTTTTTTAAAACTGTTAGAAGCGCGCCTAGCCAGTCTTTTGGAGTGCTTTTGAAAACCCAGGAGTAACAGCGCATCCTGCTTTAGGACTACACCGTGCTATGTGACTCCTAGCTTTGGTTTAATTTTTAACAACTTTCATTATCAAAGAAAAAGAAAGGTTGTAAATTTACACCATTTTTTTTTTTCAATTTTTTTCAAATTGAATATAAGATAGCTCTCTAGGCTCTCTTGCCTCTTCTTTCTCATCATCTGCATTTTACTAGGTCTACAGTACATCCAACATAATAAGAGTCTCCCTCTGTGCCAAAAGAGAAAACTTTGGGTACACTTCTTAGAGCGAAAAGTTTGTTGGAAGCAAACAATAAATTCACCTTGACTCCCACAAACAGTTTGCTTTACAGATTACTCTGACAGTAAATTGTGAGGGCACATTCCAAACCAATTGATTTAAAGTCAACAGGGTGTAGAAGGTTATTCACCACACAGTAAAATCCTGGTAAAGATTTCACACCATAACATCACCCCTCCTGAGGGTCAACTGTGCAAAAACAAGGAATGATCAAATTCAGTACCACAGCATAGTAAATTACATGTACTAAAACTATTGCATTACAATGCAATTCAAATTATTCATTTTTCTTCAGCACTGCACCACATACAGTAGGGTCCCATCCCCACACTGGCATACTTTAACTGACGACCCCATGCAACACATGAAATCACGGGAGAACTTGCCAGTTTTCATCAAAATTTTCGTTAAAAGGAAAATTTTGTGTTGGTTTGTTGATTTCAAGGTCAATGCTGGCACCCTCAGAGCTAAAAAGATAATCCACAGGTAGCCAGCTACAACCTCCAGAACACATAAAATCTCCCTAGACAGTAATTTCCAATACCTTAAAATACCTTGAAATCTTTTGGCTGTTTGGAAATGGAAAGTTCAATGAAGTAATGGACTAAAGAACATTGTTTTTCTATCAGGTACTATTCATGAGTACAGTGATTCATTCACAATCCAGGAGCTGTTAATTTAAAGGGCTCACTGAATATTCATTACATGCCAAATGCATGCAGAGCTGCATGAAATGGGTCATACTGTACAATGCACAAATTTCTTTAAGAGTAATGAATACTTAATACACTCACATTTAAAGTCAAGTGTTCCTTTTAGTCTCCACTTTGCGAGATACTGTAAGGAAGATCACTAATCCATCTTACTGTATTCTAAATTGATATTGATTGGTCAAGTTATTTACACACAGACTAAGTGGTGGTTGAAATTTGTTGATTAAATTTGATACTGTATCGTACAGTACGTATCACCGACCGCAACGTTATCTTCCATTCAGAAGCTCAGGTCAAGGAACAACCCGAATGACACCAAACCAAGAGCCAATATCTGTAGATTTGTAACAAAGTTTGGAATATTTTGAGTGCACTCTTCTGTAAATTTAGAAAGCAATGAACCGATGGATATAGTCATATGTACATACATTCCTAGCAAAAAATTAATAAAGCATTCACTTTTTATACATTTCTGTTGTTCCTTTTGACACTTTAGTGAGAACAAAAACCTTTTGTATCTACCATACATCCCAAAAGATAAAGTACAAAAACCATTCTGTTCTAGATTGCCCTTTGAAGGTCAAAGGAAACGCACCCAGACAAAATCCTCTCATAATTTTCATGGCTTGTAACATTCAGGCCAACCGCAACAGGCACGGCTGTAATATTGAAAGCCTATTTCATTCACGTTTTTGTCGCTGTACTGGATGTGCACAGTTACCGTCGCTAGGGCTGACTGCACTTTAGGGACCAGATTCAGTAATTCACAAACAGACACATCCGAGATGTTCGAATGTAAAGATCACACGATTCTGTGAGGAGCTCTTCATGCATGTTTGTGTGCATGCAGTCCTTCTTCAAATGCTTTTTAATTAATTAAGCTGTGAACAAGGATTCAGCTGAGACATTACAGTACATGAGCATCGGATGTTGTGCCAGACTTTCTGTACTTTTACAGCCAAAGTTTTGGCCATTAAAATAAGCAGTCGACAGACGGCACCTTCCGAATTCAAATATTCCACAAATGTGGTTCCCATCCAAAAGGGATACTTTAAACTAATTTGAAATACTTTTCTGTGGATGGACAGATTGTTTTAGTCGATAGTACATCATGTATACTCTAGAATCTTGTTAAATACATCAAGCATGTATAAATGAGTATTGCACTGGACATATCATTGTGTCAGGCCTCATCTGAAGTAAAACTTTTTCAGGAAAGAATGCAAGGACTTTCACGCTCTACCAGTACCAGCACCAACTGGATTTTTGCCCTTAAATCCTCTTTTGAACTTAAAGAACAAGACACAATGTTTTATGCACGGTTTGACAAATTCAGAGCCCTGGCCAGAAAGGAAAATACACAGAAAAGAGTTCAGGCTTGGTGTGAATGAATGGACCTGTGGTTTGCATGATGTACAATTTCAGTGTGCTATACTTACTCTTCAGCACATATATACACCCAAATCTGCACTGAGTGAACTTGCATTTTTCAAGTTGCTGAGAATAAAAAGTACTGTACAGTACATGAACATTTATATACAGCAAGCGGTCAAAAATGGGTACTGCTCATGTGTAAGCTACAGGTACATTTCAATGGAAAATGGGAAAACTGGCTGCAATGTACATTATTTTGACTTGGCTTTCTGTACAATGCAAAGGTATGCACACAACCGGCGATGTGTGTGAACTTCTGTCTACAAACAAAAATGTATTAATTTAAAGCAATGAAAGAATATGGCTCAACTTCCTGTGGAGATGGTTCAAGGACACCAAACCCGCTGTGCAACTGCCAACTTGAACAGTGTGCTACATACATCAGTATCAGAGTGTGCAGTATGCAGTACAGATCAGTGTATATCCAGTACTAGATTTGACAATTCAACAGACAAGCCCTACTGCACTGCTTGTATGTTTGCAGGCTACAACATATGGGTAGAGTACAGTAAATACATGGCAGTAAGGCTCAAACATTTCTTCAAACATTTTCACTTTATCAAAACACAGTCATAAGAGTTTGAGGCCTATGGTATGGAACTCTTCTTCAAAACATAGTATAATACACCTTGCCATGTTTAGACCTACTGTACAGATTCAATCTGCCTTCATGTGATATAAATAAGTTCCAACTATTCAAAATCTTTCACTGTTAAAACCATTATTTTTTATGTTAAAGGAGAAAAATAGACCATGGATAGCTGTGGTAGTACTGATAGCCCTCGCTCTCACATGTATGTGACCAACTTTAAACTCAAAACACTTCTAACGTTTCGAAATTGCCCTCTAGATCAGCCTGTTTCAGCTAGCCAGCCAACAAGCTGGATATTTCGCAAAAATTCACATAATTACAAAGTAGTCCTAATTCTGCACCATCCAGATCAATATGTCTCACATCAGTCACATTTCCAGGACTTGGTGTAGGATATTGTCCAGCTTGCGCACTTTGGCACCTCTGGGACTTTGGGGCTGCTACCCAAAAGTTGATGAACTTGCTGTATATAGGGGCATTAACAGCCATACGCCTATTACCCACCAGGTAGGCATTATTCAATGACTCAGTAGTCCTAAGTGGTTAATTTTCGCTGCACTTTACCCCCATGTATGCCCACACGGTACCACAGAGTACCAGGAGGGTGTCCAGTTAAACTTGCTCACAGTCTAACTTTGCAGCTCTACGTGCAGTGGTGACATTTCTCTAACTGTCTTGCTTCAGCCAATGGCTTTTGAGCTACAGTATGTATGTGCACAGTAGGTTGAGACAATTCAAAGTTTAAAAGGATGATCTAGCCACAAATATAGCTTTGACATGTTAAAGAGTAAGTAAATCTGGCCATTTTAGTGAAACTTCCATTCAATTCCCATGTGTGGTTCCCGAGATATGAACAGATGAAGTTGCCACATTGTTATTGACAATTGACTTGAAGCAAGCAGGAGTGATGTCATCTCCCCCAATCCTAAAGTATTTTGCTTTTCTATGAAATATGCACCAAATTTAAGACTTCAATATATTGGGATATCATGTGAATGTAGGAGGGGTATGAGAGTTTTGTGACCTTCATGTAACCAGTATGTAGGCTGACCACNNGTTCCCAGTTGGTAGCAAAGGGGATAGCCTAAACTGATAAATATGAGAACCATGCATGGGAACTGAATTGACGTTTTACATTAAGGGTCAGATTTACTTACTCTTAAACATACTGTATCAAAGCTTCTGGCTGGACTATCCTTTTAACAAGTATTCCTACCAGGTTGAAACAAATTTCTATCCAAAGGCTGTTGACCTTAGTTCCTTCATCCACGATAACCTGAATGAAAAGAAAAATCTCACCTCCAATGAGGGGTTGATATTGTCCAAATTTGGGGAGTCTCTGACTAGACATTGATCAACTTTCTGCAAACAATAAACATTCTGCGGGTAACTCTATCAGTCTATCGCTGTGTCTGGGGAACAGCAATAATTCAGTCTAGACATTAGACATTGAAGTCTACTAAACATACATATTGCACAGTACATGTAACCTTATTCCTTTGTTTTATTAATACACCTGTGCTGCAACATAACAAGATATATGATGAAACCAAACACCATGATTAGAAGAAACATTTTACTTTACTTCCTGCTCACATGGAACAATGTGGGTTAATATAATCAAATTGCACTTTTAATTTCTTCAGTTTCCTGCAGCAAACATTCTTAAAATCATAAACTGAAATAAGTCAGTGCATGTCACATCTATGCCAATACTCGATAAACTTAAAGGGATTGTGTGTGAATGGAAAAACAAAACAATAAGATTACATTTTATCTTAAGTCTTCCTTTATATCTAAAGGTACAAGCAAGGCCACTTGCAGATCCAGCACAGTATGTCACTCAATAAACAAAAATTGCAGATGTTATTTGAAAGCAACAGACAAAGTGACCTGCACATGTGTACAAATGATCTGTCTTGTATTGTGTTAATTACATCACATACAAGAAAAACTGATGTTGTGCACCTGTACAGTAATCTGTATTTTCATTTTTTTTTTTTTTTCAACAAGGGGAGAAAGTGGCACAGAGAGATTTGCTTACATGTGTCTTACTAATGCACCAGCTAAGACAGCATTTGTAATATGAACTATCCTTAAGTTCCAACAAGACTTGTGTACAGATGGTACATGATACACTAAAAAGCAACTACTCAATTTACTGACAGACTTAGGTCCAACCTACATCGTATTTTTATACAAATTAACTGTCTGATGGAAGTCCTCTACAACGTATTTTTACGTCAATCATCACAGGTGAGGTAAGACTCAGGAATACCCTGGATCAGATGAGGTCCATCTGTTACTTTTTGCAGTTGTGAGGGTGCTGCACGTAAGTTACATACATTGAAAAACGGTAAATACCAACAATACCTTTAAGGGATATTGAAATGAAGTCATGCTGCAACTTTCTTCAGAAGAACACAACCTTGCAACAAAATTTGGTTTCCTGCATCTTAGGCTTGCATCATAAATGCCAGGAAAATTTCTAATTTCCATGCACTTCAAAACACCAAAATCATTTCACACTGGTACAAATCCCAGTCCTGTGAAATTAAAAGTTTCTATAAAAAGTAAATTTGCATAAATTGGAAGTGAAAGTGAATAACTAATTAGTTGTGCAGCAAACGTGCATTGCCATACAGTATACTAAATGTACCTGGCTCATGTATAAGACAAAATTTCAGCAGTATGCAGTAGGGTCTGGTGGGAAAGAGAATTCCTACAGTACTGTATATACTTTTCTATGCAGTCTAAAATAGTCAAAACATGTACATATTAAACTTGTCACATACACTGTTATTAGAACATGTGACTTGCCAAAGTGCTAGACACTGTCTTACAGTAATGTAAGTGCCAGCAAGTTTGGCTAAAACTGGAGAAGAATGCCGTACACTTTGGGTCTCACTCTTAAAGACATCATTATTTGAAATAAAACTAACAGATGTGTCTTCCCAACTCCTTTTTGTTGTAAAATATTGTTGATTTGGCAGAGCTGTTTCTTTCTTGTTCATTTACAGTACAGAAACAAACTGAGATACTTGAGTGATATCCTTCTCATGAGTACCTACTATACTGTACAGTATGGTGTCCTCCCAAACCAATACTTCTTCCACAGTACAGTAGAAACAAGTTTAGATTGGACAAAAACAATACATGTTGAGACCGACCTGGATTTGACATTCCCTCTACAGAATACTGTAAAGCTGTATCTTGAAATATACTGTGTACTGTACAACAGTGAACATACAGTACTTCATCCCATGTAAAAACAGTTTCCAAAATTACTCTTCTTTGTACAAGTCGCTGAAACTTTGATTCAATCAGGAAGTTTCACTTTGCATAATGTTTCTAAATCTGTTAAAATTGCCTTGGTACTGCAGAGCACAAAATGTAAGCGAGATGACTGAGTAATCGGTAGTCAAATTACAGTACTGCACAGTACATGCCATGCAATGCAATCTACAGTAAGCAATTTGAATCTTTGCAAACATTTTTTGATGCCTCAAGACTCCATTATCATCTCGTCTGAATTGTGATCAAGAATCAAGATAATGGAGATGTGTGAAATTTGTTCCTACAGGGTATATAATATCATAAAAGCAATCAACACAAGAATGGACCAATTAGCTCTGAAAGTGCCTTTGACTTCAGGCACAACCTGAGATCTGGAGGGGCATGTGAAATGAGTATCGTTGATTAACAAGCGCTAAGTTGACATTCAACCCAGCGTATCATTTAGTTCTAAAATTTACTGTAGGATTTTAACATGGTTGGCAGCAGTGTACAAGTTCAAAACAAATATCTTTCATGCAGGTACATGCAACCAAATTTACAAGTTGTCTCAGGTGATTTTAGGCATCAAAACACACATCAAAATACTTGGTTAGACTACAGTACCTAGCATACATGTTGAAAATGTGTGGGACTGTGGAGACTAACACTGATAATTCAGACATCGCAAATTTAATTCCTGAAGGCAATTAACTTTAGATATTGAAAAAGTGGGATAACATAAAAGTTTTCTGTAGGGTGTACACCAGCTGTAAGAAGCAATATGACACATGCACTGTAGAATTGATGAGTATTCCAGGTATAGTAGGACAATGGAGTACACAACTAACAACATATTAACACATCCAAAGTGAGTCTGATGTTTGTATGGGTATGTGTGCTCCCAAATTAAAGTGTAGATCCAGGATTTAAAGAATACTTCAGATAAGTCTCCATACATTGATATCATAATCATGTTGGATCTGTGGGAAACTTTAAAACGATTGTTGGATGTAAATCTAAGCAGCCCACATACTGTACAGAAGTACTTGAACATTGACACTGTAGGTAACAAGTTCACTTATTGACCAACTTCTTCAGCTACAGGTCTACTATTACTCTACAGCAATTGAACTTGTTGCATTAAAAATGGTAGAAGTGTTGCATTAAAAAATGGTAGCATTATAAACAGTGTTTGGAAATGCAATCCAAGCACATGTCATCCACTTACAATCTCCAAACACATTCAAGATGAGCTGGGATCAAGTTTGGAAAGAAAGCAAATTTTAATTTGATTACAAAGAAGACATAGCTAAGTAATGGTACTTGAGACAAATGGCCTATAACATCAACATCATTCAGCTAGAAAAACGATGGTGATGATGATGATGTGGAAACAAAGTTTTGTGCAACAATGATTACCATACTACTGTAACCTCCCTTTCCAAATTTTCAGAGACAACAGTTTATACACAAGGGTACGGCTAATAAGTTGTGTTCTCTCTTCATCTACTGTAGCTACATTTTCACACTTTACCCCAGAGACAAAAGTGCAGATCATGAATCAACTTTGACAATACGGCATACATACTAGCAATTACACACCAGTTGAAGCACATAGACAATGGGCTGGGTGGCCCCTGGACCAAATGACATGCACCCATGGTGCAGCAGAGCAAACTATGTGATGTCTCAGCCCAAACTGGGTATTTCAATGACATTCCTGTACTAATTAATCTAAAATAAAAAACTACGATCAGGCACAATCAATTTGGATACTTATTATCGAAAATGTACACTTATTCTACAGTATGCAGGCTACAGGAATAAGGGTAAGGCTCCTACTTCATGATCAACGTGGGTGCCACGACTGCCAGGTAAACCCAGGGTCAGTCCCCCCCCGACCACTTCAGAGAGCATAGGAATTACACCACTGGCATTGAATACATAGATGTATGCACTGTAAAATGACTAGCATTTTTCAAGGTTAAAAATGACTGTACAACTTACCTGTCATATTCTGCATTGTCTTTATCACATCTGGCATCTTTATGTTTGTGCCAATCTTTGCCATGTTTACAGGTTGTTAACAGAATGATATCATTTCCATTGTGTATATGATATAAAGCATTCCTGGAGTCTGATCCTATACCAGAGAGGTACCTCTTCCCCTTAAAGGCAAGTAAATATTTTCTTTGCACCGGAAAATTATTCGCCTGAAGATCCCCCTTTGAACCACCCTTCTGCGGATGGGTCTTCCCGAACAAGGGTAATGAAATGTCGAAATCCTTGCGAAAGTATTCTACTGGAAAGCTAGCTTGGGCTAGTATGGCTTGATCAACATCAAATCCCAAATCCTGTGAATAATCAGGCCACGTCCCTGAATACAAATTAAATATTAAATGATTTGTGCCATGACTATTCCAATACGGAAGATTTTCTATTTTTACTTTCATGTCATTAACATATTCTGTGCTACGAATGTCTCTATCTAAAGTATCTATAGAAGGGACAAATAGGCAGGCTTCACTAGGAATCGTTGTATAATATTTACTTTCCCTTATTGATGCAAGAATTTTGCTGTAACCTGCACTAATTGGCTCCGTCTCTGAGGATGGATAAATATAAACTTTAAAATCATTTTTACACTTGCTAAAATCAAAACATGTTTCCATGCGGCACTTTCGGCTATTATAAATACTATCTGTCGCTAGTTTCATTTCTTTTAACGATTTGCTGGACGTTTCTTCCCCAGAATCTTTAAGTAGACTAAGTTGTAAAGAGGAACGTACATTATCATTGTGGTCACTGGGTTGAACGGTATGTAGCATGTGTAAACCTCCATAATACAATAAAAACAGTAAAACTCCTCCGAACGTCACCAAAACATACCGCTTTTTAGCTTGCATGGTTCTCTCATAGAAAATGAGGACGTATATCCATAGCTACTCGAACGAACAAACGATTAATTCCAAATTAATCCAGAAAGATAGAAAATACTCCACGGTCAGCTTAGACCTGTAACTCAATCATGGTGGTCGCCATTTTCACTATGGCACCTACGTATTATAATGACTATACGTACTGCAGTATGGCAATTAACGGTATGTACGTGTGTTACTCGGGCTACTGTGAATAGTGATATGCATTATGTAGTATCTAGGCCTATTCCGCATTACACCCCAGTTGGTGGATATTGGATACCGACAGAAACACATGTCAAAGAAAACCATACAGACCCTGTAACAAAATGTGGAACAAGCTATGATTGATATGAAGAAATTATTTTCTCAATCAAAAGACTCATAAATGCATGCAAGCTTGCGAAACATTTTTTTAAATTTTTCTAAAAGGAAGCAATTTTGGAGGAATGCCTAAACTATTACACAACTGCTTTTCTAGGTCAAATATTGGAATGTACTATTTTAAGACAAGGTAAATATTTTCAAAGTTGCGGTTACCGCAAAAAGTTGACTAGAAGTTGTTTTACGTCACTCTACCAAAAAAAAGTCCGTTGCCGTCCATGTAACAGATATCGGAAGTTATCCAGTTGTGCTGAGAAGTGGCACAAACATGATTTGTGATATATTATTGTGATATATTCCGGTTGTAATTTTTTGCTTTGGTATATGTAACCTTCTGCTGCGTGACTTTTCTTCGAAAAACGATGTGAACTTCTTAATTGTACTGCCAGGATGTGTTTTCAAACTGTTTGATTTTGTACATATTAGTAAAAAAAAATAGCAAGATCCCTTATGTGTGGTACATTTATAGCATTTTTTTTATTACATCCTTTTCTCAATTACTCTTTCCTTTTCTTTCTTAAGATCTTCCTAAATTGCTTGTATATTTCTTCTTATTTGTGCTTTAGGCCTACAGCCTGTGGATGATTTTCCCGTAATTTCTTGAAGTAAACTTTCACTACGGTGACATTCTGTCAACGGACACTGAACAAAATTTGCAAATACATACAAACATACATTGAAATTATCTATATGGCGCTTTCCCCCATGAAGATTCAAAGAGCATTGCAAAAAGACAAAATAAATCATTTAAAGAGACCTTAATAAGTAAGTTTTTAATCTGGACTTAAAACAATTAACTTTTGGCGAATTATGGACCTCAAGTGAGAGGTTATTTTATGATTTACATTCAAATAGAGCAAAAAAAAAACAAAAACAGATCACCATATAGTTGATGGGGTTCCAGGTGAATGTCAAAAAAGGTTTGCTTGTTGACCTTAGACAAGGTCTGGTCTTGTACGGGTGAACCAGTTCCTTAATGTGGGTTGGCGGAGGTCCTACCTCCTGTAGTGGGAAGCGTTATCGTATGAAAAATAGAGGGCTTGCAACATATGGAATAATCACCCCCTGTGAAGATATCACAATCTCTGGTGTCCTTACTTCTGCGCGGCGCTTTCTTTATTATCCATTAGACGCTTTCAACGATTTCGAGGGCGCTCGTCAACTTTGATGCAACTGTGGCTTTTAATATCGTATAAAGATAAAAGTTTTGCCACTTTATCTTTGATGGAAAGTAGAGAAAGTAGCCTATAATGAATATGGAAATGACAGTGGCAACGTTACAGGCAAGTAGCTTCAAAGGCTCTGTCATACATCTGGCACACTGCTGAAACTGACCGAATTTTATTGCAACATTTCTTGTTTTTTACCCAACCTGAAGAACATTGCTTGGAAAATACGGCCATTTTCACACCGAGTCAGAAAAGACATTCTCGTATTCTATACTCTCTCAAAGTTTTCTTTACTTTGCTTTATGCAGTGATTCTTCTTTCACTTTTTTTTTCTGTATTTGTATATGAAGACCTCGGGTTTGATTTTCATTTGTGCTAACCTAGTTTTTTTTTTTTACCCTCCTTTCAAATAAATAAAGTCATGTCTGGCGAGCACTGACTCTACGTAGCCTCAGTATCAACAAGTGTGAGAAGACGTAAAGAAGTGCAGTGGATAACGAGAAGAATGATTATTTTTTTATAGTCGTGTCCTCCCTTAACGTTAAGCCAATGTCTGAGATAGAGTGTGATGAAGCTCAGTTGGCGTTGCAGACACAGCATCTGTCTCTCTCTCTCTCTATATATATATAACTCTTCTCCTTTCCTCCTTTTTTTCTTTCCTTTTCTAATCCCTTTTGAGGTTTCCCTTAAGCTTCGATTGTTATTTAGTTTATTTCTTCCTCTTTTTTTCCTGACCTAGAAGTGTCTCAGATTTTTTATCTCTCAATCCACTGAGCACTAATTCATCAACTTCTCAGTTCCTACTGTCTGTGCACAAAGACTACAACCAGCTTACTTACTTTATTCTTTCTCAA
>VJOZ01026166.1:0-20510 GCA_009801055.1 Stichopus horrens
ATGAATTATTAGGAGGTAATTTTCAAAGGTACCTGACATGTAGATTTACATTAAATATTTTAAAGGTTTAAAAATAAATCCCATACATCCCACCTTCATAGTTTTTTTCCATTGCTGAGATTAGGACNNATTACCTACTTTAAGTTCTTTCCTTTTGAAATTAAAATGTTCATACAACCTTTAATACTTAATTGTCTTCTTGCATAGCTTGTTGCGTGGATATGTGGATAGTGTTTGCGTTGACTGATCCCATGATAATGTGCAATGTTTTCAACATTGTGTATCTCAGCTAAGGAGTGTCTTGTGAAGATGAAAGTTAACCATTTTAGTTTGAATTTTGAAGATTTGGGACATTTCTCTGAACACATTAACTGAATGTACAGTACAGTTTGAACTAGAAAAATGGGGACTGTCACCAATGGTTTGCTTAGTACTCTTTTTTTTTCATGTGTAACTGTTACTTTTTCATTAGTTTGTGATGTTTAACTTACTTTTGGTAGTTAGTATTAAGTTTTGTTTTGTAATGGTTTTAGATGATGAACATCACACTGCTAAATCCAGGAATGAAGGGAAAGGGGAGGGTGCTAGTCGATTTGACTCACAGATTGTTCCAGCTGCAGTAGATTCTTCAAGAAGACAAAGATTTATTGTGAACTTTAAAAAACTTGTTTTAATAGTCAGTCAGTTAGTAATGCAAAATGTGATGAACAATGTCATAAATTACACTTTTTGTTGTCCAGTGACCATTGTGAAGTTTGCAATCTCTGCAGATGTATATATTTCCAAGAGCTAAATTTCATTGCTTGAAGGTAATCTGTTGCCCTTGCATCTGTCACATCATTGTTCCAATATCTCCCTCATTTGCCATCAAATGACATTTGTACAATGAAAAAAAAAATGTTTCAGTAATGTTGTCAATGAATGTTGATTGCAGTTTGTCTTTGTCTTAATTGCTCTTTTTTGCCATTAATGCTTTGGTCTCTTTGGAAACTTTTGAAGTTTTGTTAGACATATCTGAACTAGAAAATGCTCTGACTCATTCGTAGCACTGATGTGTATTTAGGTTGGTTAAGTTAAGTGGAACCATTTATCACTTCTATAAATCTTTTTGTTGTGTAAACATATGTTGCATACTTTTCACATATGTTACTTTTTCTTCTTCTTGTTAGTAAACAGTTTTGCACTCTTTTAATTCTGTTCTTTAATCAGAGCTTAGAAGATGAGGTGAAGTTGTTAAAAGAGGCAAGAGATGTAACAATGAAGGCCCTGAAGGCCATGAAACAAGAAAGAATTTCTGATGGAGACAAATTAGAGAAACTAGAGTTATCCCTCCAAGTACTAGAAAAGGAGAACGAACAACTGAAAAATAATCAAGAAAATACTTTGAAAGAAAAAGAGGAAGAAGAGAAGAAATTCATGAAGGAGAAAGGGGAAGAAGAAAAGAAGTTCATGGAGATGGAAGAGAAGATAAAGGCTTATACTGAAAATGAGAACAAACTTCAAAACGATTTGAAAGAATCACTGGAGAAGATAAAAGAACTTGAAAACCAAGTAAAAGAACTCAGTGATGAAAGCATGTCACTAAAAGCATCAGCAGATGAGCAAACTGAATCAGTGACCCAGTTGGAAGAATTAAAGAATGAATCAAGCATGTGGAGGGATAAATTTGCTGAGCTTGAAACCAAGCACAGTGAAGCCCAAGCCAAACTAGAGCAACTTTGTTCTGAGGCTGTGGAACAATCTTCCACTGCCAAAGAAACAGAGAACCAATTGCAGCTGAAACAAAAGGAACTGGAATCAAAATTAGAAGTATTACAAAAAGAAAAGGATAATCTCAATCAGGAACTTGCTTCTAATGTTGAGAGAAGTCAGAAGAAAATAGAGGATAGCAAACTTGCCCTTGAAGAGCAAATTAAAGAAATGGAACAAAATTTGTCTGAAAGTAATGACTCCATGAAAGCAAAAGATGTTGAATTGGATGATGTTAAGAAAGAACTGGACAGGGTCAAAGAAAATATGAATGCAACAGTGGAGGAGTTGAAAGAAATCAAGAGAATCATGACAGAGAAAGAAGAACAAATAACAGAGATGGAAAAAGAACTTGAAGAGACTAAGCAAGAGTTAGATAAGTCAAAAGATGAAGAGGAGAACCTTCAGTTGCAGCTAAACATCATAAAAGAAGCACATATGGACAGCATGGCTACTTGCGAAAAGTTGAAAAAGGAAGCAGAAAATGCGGGAGGAGCTCTTAGTGATGGAAAGGAAGAGATGGAGAAATTGCAGAGTAGACTAACAGAGCTTGAAAAGGAGAATGAGGCTTTAAGCCAGAAAATGGAAGCCATCACAGAAGAATGGACAGAAAGGGAAAACTTAGTCAAGGAAAAGTGGGAAACAGAGAAACAAGAGAAGCAAAAATTAGCATTGCAAGTTGAATCTCTGGAAGAAGAGATGCAGAAAATGAAAGATGATGACTTGATAGGAGAACTATCATCAAAAGTAGAGACGTTAGAGAAGGAACGAGAGGAACTCTCTGCAACTCATGGAAGTGAAATTGCCCAGTTGATGGATGAAAAACATGATCTTAACGTGAAGCTACAAGCGTTAGAAGAGAACCAGTCTGGGTCGGATACAGCCTACCAAACACTCGTTAAGGAGGTAGAGGAGACCAGATCTGAAAAGGAAAAATATGCTGCCAATTTTGACAAGCTGAAACGAGCATCACAGACAAAAATGCAGAAGCTGCAGCAAGAAATAAGTACTTTGATTTCTGACAAGACAAAAGTCGAGGGCTTGCTTTCTGAAGCAAATGAAAAAGAGACTTTATTAGCAAAAGAGCACAGTGAATTGAAACAGAGCGAACAAATGTACAAAGGGGAACTAGAAATAGCGAATGAAAATATAGCTACAAAAGAAAATGAACTGAAGCAGTTAAAGTCAGAGTTTGAAGAAGCTATGTCAGAGAAAGACAGAAATGTTACAGAACTGGAAAAGAAAATCACAAAATTAGAAAGGAAATTAGAGGATGCTAACAATGAAAAGGAAAGTCTAGAAGAAGATCTTGAGGATAGCAAGGAACAAGCCCAGGTGGTGCAGGATCTACTCCAGCAGGTCAGAGAACTATCCATTTCAAAGGAAAAACTAATCGACCGTCTTCAGGAGGTGCAAGGAAAAGTGGATGAATACGAACAGGAAATTGTGGCCCTGAGACAGCAACTGGAGGAAGCGAGAATAAATAAAGAGAGCATGGAGGAGCAGGTGACGAAACTGAAGAATGAAACAGCAGAGGTGAGTGAAGTGAATGGTAGTCAGGGGTTTCACTGAATTAATGTTCTTTTTTCTAGTTATGACATTATCAGTTAAGAAAAGTCATTCAAAATGTGGATACATTGACCAGAATAGTTGTAGCCGTGTAACCAAACTGTTAAACTGAACTTTTAAATTAAAAACGTGCCTCAAATTGTGAACATGTAATGCTATAGAAATATTGGCATGTGTAACTGTGGACAAACTGGTGATCGTATACTCTTGATGTCTGGATAACTTTACTAGCGTAATTGGATGGTTATTATAAATTCTGCCCTTTTTGGCTGATATGATTAGTTGAGACAGCAAATCTTTTGTGATCTTTCACTTTTTTTTAGGGTTTACTTTAAATCTTCAGTGAGCTTATGTGATTCTACTCTAGGTAAAGTGGCCAGACATAAATTTGTACTCTTAAAATAAGGAGGTAGAAGTCAATTTATTTTCATTTCCCTAGTTACTGGTGTGTTTTCTTTGTCATCTTGAATCATACAGCCTCAGATAGAGCAGGAAACAACTCAGGGCTCAGCAGATGATGACAATGGCGACAGCCTGAGAACAGAACTCGGTGAGTGGAGTGTCAAAGTAGTGTGCTTGTATTAATGTAATGCTCACCCACTGGGGAATGCCTGCAAAGCATAATACTATTGACATACTGTAGTAAAATTGTGTAATCCACTTCTGCAAATGATACCACATTCATGCATGTCAACGACAGCAGTAGAACTTAAAGATAGTGAATCATTTGAACTGTATACTTTACCACAGAGAATCCTGCCAAAATGGAACAATAATTCTTTTCTACATGTATGTAATCATCAGCAGTGCAATGCTTTATTGCATTGACTGTGTTATGGTTCGTAGTGTTTGCTAGTATGCAGTAGTCAATAGTTGCAGTAGTACAGTAGAAGCCGTTTGGGAAACGCCGAAAAACCTGTGCCATGCACTTCTTAGTTCTGGTATGTCATGTCATACAGTACTTTGTCATGTGTAAACATAAACATGATTATGTTGTGTGTGTGAAACTTTTGAGGGGAGCCCATGAATCTGATCCCTTAGGAAATGTGTTGGTTTGCTTTTGATAACAGTAGGGTACAGTGGTGAGAAATTTTGTTAGTGGAATAGTTCCTCCTTTGATGGTTACAGGCCCTTCCTGCGTCTAATATTATCTAAACCACATGCACCCCTAGGAGGTCTCTTGGGTTTTTCATGTATGTGAATAGCTGATCTGTTTGAGATACTCCTGTTGTATGGGATAGATTTCTAACCATTTTTGGTGAAATATGGTCTGAAATTGTGGACAAACTGCTAAAAGTTCTCAGATGAACTTAGATGTAAAATTAACATTCAGATACTCTAAGCTTAGGCTATTAACATGCCAGAATCCTTACAATTAGTTGACTTCTTCTTTCTGCTCTATCATTATGAAAGCACTATCAAAGGACTTTTCAAAATACCACAATTCCCCTGGAGCAGGTACTAAGGAAACAACTCATGTTTTGTGGTTCAGTCCTAGTTAACACCAACATCACCTCCAGTGATGCAAACAGCAGGTGGATCAATTCTATTTCATTCTCCACTTTTGAACTCCTTATATCGGGTCATGTGATTTTTTAGGTCACCTCTGAGGCAATGAGACCGTGAAGATCGATGGCTGTTTGTGTGTGTGTGAATGTAATGCTCTGTTGCACAAGTAAGCATAACGCTACCGACTGCTTGAACTGTAGTAAAGATGTCCTAGCATCTCTCTTTCATAATTCATTTTGTAGAAAAAACCAAGAAGCAGTTGTCTGATTCTGAAGAAAAGGGGCAAAAGTTAAAACAATTAGCAATGAAAGTGAAAAAGGAACTCGAACAACAGAAAAAACAGGTATGTTATGTTTAAATAATTTACTTAAAGTATTTAATTTACTTTGTTCAATTGATCAGTGTGTGCTCAATGCTATTATCAATCACACTTTCTCCCCAAAAGATTGATACCAAAAGAAAAAATATCCTTGCTATTAAACATTGGCACATTGACAGGTACAAGAAAAGTTCATCTAGACCCATGAAGTGTTGTTTGACAGGTGTGACTGATGAAGGAAATATGTTTTCTAACAAAAGTAACAGAAACCTTATCTTTTCAAGTAAAAACAAGAGTAAAATATGTTTTAAAAACAAAATTGACTGTTGGATAGTTGTCAAGGTAGCTATAGTAATTGCCAAGCATACTTTGTAGTGGTAGTAAATATTTACACAACTTCAGGAAGCAAAGTTTCCCACATTAGCTTTTCCTTGCATATTGCATTGCATTCCAGGTGGCTATATTACAAGGAGAGCTTTCTGGTTTACGGAGCATTTCCTCCCAACAGAGTAAAGATTTAGCAGCTGTAGTACAAGAGAAAGAAAGACTCCTACAACAGGTCGCAAACTTGAAGGATGGTAGTCAACAAAATATTGGAAATTATCAGAATCTTCAACTAGAGTACGAGAAAGTCCAAGATGATTTAGACAACGAGAAGGAGAGGTCTGAAAAGTTATCAACAAGGCTGAATGAAGTTGTAGAAGACTTGACAAAACTGTCCGCCGAGAATACTCAGTTGCAGGAGGAGAGGCAGGAGCTTCAAGAGAAATGGGAGAGGGAAGAAAAAGATGCCAGAACGATGGAGAGGAATCTAGCAGAGGTGAAATGTAAAGTAATGGCACTGGAGAATGAACTGGAAAAGGAAACTGCGGCGAGAGAAGAGAAAGAGAGACTACTGATGCAAGCTGAGGAGAAGAAGAACGACCTAGAGGATAAATTGAAGAGACAGGCTGAAGATAATGATAAGACTACAAAGAGATTAGAATCAGCCCTTAAAGATGCGAGCCAGAGCAATTTGATGGATTTGGAGATAGCAGAATATGAGCGCACAGTCTCATCCCTCAATGCAGCCATTTCAGAGAAAGACAAAAGCATAGCAGAGGTTCAGCAAGAGGTAGACCGTCTGGAGAAGAGGATTGAATCGATGGAGAAGGAGAAACAAGCTCAGGAAGGACAGCTTGAACAATCAGAAGAGAGAGGTAATAAACTAAAACAACTACTGATGAAAACAAAAAAAGAATTAGCAGACTCAAAGAAGGCTGAAATGGAACAGAAAAGCTCAGAGGCAGCCCTGAAAGGCCAGATGGAACATCTGACCCAACAGTCAGAACAGTTCAAGTTAGAAATGTCAGGCATCCTCTCTGAAAACCAGAGACTCCAGGAGCAGATCAGATCATCCAGCAATGCTAACATGAGGACCATCAGAAACCTGGAGATGAAAAATGAGTCATTGGCAGATGACCTGCAGTCATCTCAAGTTCAGTTGATGGAGATACAAACAGAGTTTGAAAGTTACAAAGTCAGAGCTCAGAGTGTCCTCAAACAGCAGAGGACGAGGGACTTGACTTCGACTTCTCCCGACCTGACGCCGGAGGAGAAAGACCGGCTGGAGGAAGTAATCACACAGCTTCGGAACAAACTTCAAGAGAGCAATGATAAACTGACAGTGACCAAGCACGAGTGCGATCACCTTCAGGAGGAGCATGACAGACTGATCCAGCGACATGCGGATATGGTGCAGGACTTACAATTGAAAGAAAAAACATGGAGAGACAAGTGAGTCCTTCTTAAAAGTTCAAATAGTGTAAAAAAAATAAGGAAGATTTGGTACTCCCAAAGAAATTATCAATTATCATTCTGCTGGCCTGTTGCAACACAAAGAAAGTTCTGACATTTGAGAGAGATTCAAGTAAAGAGAAAACGAAATAGTGTTTCTTACAGCTGG
This sequence comes from Stichopus horrens, assembly GCA_009801055.1. NCBI lineage: Eukaryota > Metazoa > Echinodermata > Holothuroidea > Aspidochirotida > Stichopodidae > Stichopus > Stichopus horrens. The sequence continues at coordinate 7,092 of VJOZ01026166.1, forward strand.
ACTGCTGGATATTTTAACAAAATGCAAATTGATCTATCAGATATTAGCTCTCAACTTAATATCTTTTTCCCCAACTACCTACTCTATGGAACTACTGTATAACTGTGTATAGGGGTGTATGTGTGTAAAACAACATACACACAATTCCTTTTCTGGTGTGAATCGGTGATATATGCAAGACTTACAGTAATACCACTAACTGGGAAAATCATCTGCAAAGTAGGGATATCCTTGATTATGTGAGGAAAAGAACATGTCCCCAATCACCGCTCTACATGGGTATGTGTGTGTGTATGTATGTCTGTGATGCCCTATCTTGTCAGCACAATATCTCAAGAAGGGAAACTTGGACAGATGTCACATGTAGTATGTACATGGACCACTTCGAGTAGAAGAACTATTTTGTTCTTGGTGGAGATCAAAGGTAATCTGGGGTCAACAGAGGTCAACTTGTGAAAACCTTGTAAACATAATATCTCAAGAAGTAAAGCTTGGACAGATCTCATATTAGATATGTAGGTGGACCACTTGAAGTAGAAGAACTTTATTGTTTTGAGTGAAGGTCAAAAGTCATTTGGGGTCAAAAGGGGTCAAATTCTGAAAACCTTGTAAAGATGATATTTCAAGAAGGGAAACTTGGAAAGATCTCATACTTGGTATGTAGGTGTGCCATATTGCATAGAAGAAATCTAGTGTTTTTGGTGGAAGTCAAAGGTCTATTTGGAGTCAATAGTGGTCAAATTGTGAAAACCTTGTGAACACAATATCTCATTAAGAAGAGATGCTTTGACAGATCTTGTATGTAGTGTGTTAGTGTACTATATTTAGTAGAAGCACCCTTTCATTTTTTGGGTGAAGTCAAAGGTCATATGAGGTCAACAGTGATCAAATTGTAAAGCCTTGTACACATGATATCTCAAGAAGGGAATCATGGACCGATCTCAAATTTAGTATGTAGGTTTGCCATATTGAGTAGAAGTACCCTATTATTTTGGTGGAGGTCATTGGTGGAGGTCAAGGTTATTTGTTTTCAACAGGGGTCAAATTGTGACAACATTGTAAACACAATAATTATGTAATATTTAAGTGTTGCATCATTGTAATATGCAGTTGTGCATGTTGAGACATGATACATATAAGTCATATATAAGATTCATGGAAATCCTCATAATTGGGCCATTGAAACCACAATGCATGTGAACATTCTGGTTGAATGAAGAAACTCTCTCTTTCTGTCTTTTCCTGGGTCTGGAACAGAAGTCATACTCCAAGTCTTTCGGTAGCTGTCAATCTTACGTTGAGAATCTTGTGGTGTTTTTAATACTGTCACATGCAGATGTCAGATTGTACTTCATACCAATACCTCATTTTGTTACTGCGTATAACAGTATCTGCTTAGATCATATGTGTTGAATTACTGTATCAATCAAAATTGATATGTTTTAACCTTCAGTGAAAGGGTCAGCAGTCTTAACCTCTATAGAAAATTTTGTCATTTGTTTTCAACCACTTCATCCGCATTAACACGAAATTCATAATTTCGAATCAACGTAAATGAACTTTCTTTTTATAGGTTGGAAAAGATGCGTATTGATAATCAAACAAGCAGAGTGGAGCAAGCAGAAACCATTAAAGAATTGTCATCCCAAAATGAAATCATTGCCTCCACCTTCAAGGTATGTTAACTATGGTCACTATGTGAATGATGAACTAACGTTTCCATTCAGAATTTTATACTGTAACTTGCATTTCATTTAGAGATGGTGTTTAGTTTCTATGTTTTTTTTTTATTTTTTCTTATTATTTCTATGCAATATTTAGCAACTTTTTATTACCATAAATATTGTTCCTAGGATCAAATCAAGCAGCTCAGGACAGACCACCAAAGAGCAATAGATCAACTCCAACAGCAGTTGGAAGGGACAGAAAATCAATTGTTCCAACTCCAAGAACAACAACAACAGCAACAATTCAATTCATCATCGAGGGACAACCGCAGGGATGAGAGTAATTCCAGACCAAACGCAGAGGAACGAGAACAGGGAGAGGTAATAGAGAATAGAACCCCTCCTCTTGTAAGTTTGTACCTTGAAATTTACCACCATGTTATGATTTGCTGCTCCTGCTGTTGTCATCTCTCAGACTCTACCAGCTGCCGGTTGCTTCTAATCCATTGTTCTTTCTGGTTGTTCTTAATGTTGCTCGCACCGAAATCTCATCTGCAGTGGTGCCACCAGGTGGACCTTCTAACCCTTCTTTTTGACGATATTTTTTTCTTGACATTCTTTTGAAGAATTTTCAGTCTTTCAATGTAAATGTTCTGTTGGTGGTACCAAAAATGAGGGGAAGGTCTTGTAGACAGTACTTTGATATGTTGTTGAGTGAATTTTTTTTCTAAAAGAAGCCTCAGAAATGTATTTCACGACAGAAAAAATTGGAAGAAATGTTAATAAAAATTATGTCAGCAGAATATCTCATTACGGTGGAATGTGTAACGTGGCAATGTGTGATAGATTCACACAGAAGAAATAATAAAAATTAAAATAAGTAAAGTAGGATTAATCTTGTGAAAGTTAATAAATGCCAATATAAGCCTTTTTGCTCTGTCAATGCCATTGCAACTGCAAACCAATTCTGTAACAAACATATTGTCAAATTCAAACCTTTTACATTTTCTAAATTTTCCTTAGGGTTGGACTTTCTTTTGGTGTTAAAAGTTTATGGAGACATTAAATTGTATCCTACAAGGGGAAAGAATTGCAAGGTGTTATTTTAGTGAATGGACTAATTTACAGGCCACAAAGTCTCATTACTGCATAGTGGTGATCCTTATGGCATACCTAACAGGTCTAGTATAACTATACAGTGTTGTCTCTTTTCACTTCCTTCTTTACTAGAAAGTTCTCTGTCATTCACAATTCACTTCTTAATCCTGCTCTTTGCCTTGAAAGTAAAGTTTTCTTTGCAAATTTTGTCAAAAGTTACCTAATTAAACATTTTTTTTTTTTCATTTTTNNATTTTTTTTTTTTTGGTCGGTGAGGTCAGTTGTAAGCACGAAACGATATAGACATTTTGGTGGGAGGTTGACTTTCTTGATTACGTGTTGTGTGATAGGGTTCCCTATAATAGCTTGTCTCCAACTCTCCATAATGGTGAGAAAGGGTGAGTAGTGCAAATTCAGCTTGCAGAAATATCATGTATTTATTGTATTTTATCATCCTTTGTATTAAAAATTTTTGACTTCTCACTTTACTGTTTTATGGGTGTATTTTACAGTTTCATGTGTAAATTTGCAAGTTTGTACAGAGTTCAACTAGAAAGGCTGTACTTTAAGGCCAAATTCATGCTTCAATGTATTCTGGAAAAAAAAAATCACATCATGAGTTTGCTCATCTTCAATTATGGTAGTAAGGCTGTTTAACACTTTTTCCTTTGTATGTAAAGATTAACTTCACTCTTCACTCACCTGTCACAACACAACAATTGCTTTTTTTTAATTATAAAGTTCAGCTTTCTTTTCATTCTCTGGAAGTTCACAACCTGTTCCCGCCAGTCAACTTTGTTTCAAATACTGGATAGCTTGCGTGTAAATATTAGATAGGTATAAGTAAGCTAGTGTTGCTTGTCAGACCCGATTATTGTAAAAAAGGTTTTAAGGTCTTAAGCAATTGTTGCCAAAGACACAAACAATAATTCCAGTCCAACAGCTTAGTATTGAAATGAACCTGTTCGTGTGACTTTGAATCATCTGCCAATAGTTGTATTACTTATAATGCTAACGTGTCCTCATCACAATTTGGAAGGTGGTTAGAGAATGAGCTAGAAAGTGGTATCATTGACTAATTCAAGGATTGGCTCTCTTAAACAGGTTATGGATGTAAAAATTTGTAGACTGTTGGTCATCTAGAGACAGAAACATACTTTTTAGGAGGATATATTTAGGTAAAAAACTTCAGTTTCGAGTAATTTAGAATTCAAAGCGGCCTAACTAACATTCAATCAAATTCCTCTAATTGCTGTTGGATCTAGCTGATGCACTACAAAAGTCAATTCGAAACTGAAAAAAATGCGTGTCAATGGTGCAACACTGACAAATGTTTTGAAGTTGGATTGAATTAAGTGTCAGTTGACCTATGAGGTGTTTTTTAAGTACATTAGATGCCAGAGGTTATCTTGTGTTTGTATTAAGTGGATGGATGAAAGTTTGTAATACTGTTTGATGTATGTCATGTCAGTAAGATGTCATGATCTTTCAATACCTCAAACCCAGAATATGTTCAAAATTTCTTGGGAGTAATTTGTCAGATGTTTTCTACTGTTCCTGCAATATCAAAACTTGTGAGGTCAGCTTGGTACATCCATTCATTTCAACAATAATAAAAGCCAATTAAAGTCAGTTTGATTCATGTTAGGAACATTCCTATTTTTGTCAATCTATTGACTCCGTTTGTCTTCAGGGCATGGAGAATCCCGAGCAGGAGGTGTTTCCGAAGGTGAAGAGTCAACGCTCCATGTCAGTAAACAGTGACCAGGATGTACCTACCTTTGCTCAACTGCTCTCTACCAACTCTGAGGACAAGCAGAGCATTATCAGTGGAATCAGCTCATCAGCAGAGGAGGAACATCTCAGACTGCAGCTGACGACAGCTAGGAAGAAGTTGGAACATTTTACAGAAGTAAGAGACTGTGGTAACATTTAAAGAAAGTCTTCCGCCAGATACTGAAGGAAGGGTCAATTAAAGCACTCATGAACTAATTCCGGAAGAGATGTCTATGAGACAAAACAATTCCTTCTCTTTTTCTTCTATTGCCTATGTCGTGATAAAGATACCGTCCTTCTGTCAAAAGTGAATCCGTAAATTTTAAGCATTTGGTAATTGTGATCAATGCTGATGGTGCCTAATTGCCAGCCCTAAGAAAAGATTTGTGTTTGAGCTGGTTACATTCTGTTATGGTTCTGCTAATGTGAACTCTTGCTATGACCCTCTAGTGTGGGGTTTTTGTCTTGTGAAATTGCTGATGTAACCCACTCCAACAATGCATCATATTGCAACTGATTGCATGCTCGCCCCAGTCATTTTCAACAAGCATCTTCGTATGCTCGTTTTTGTAGAACATTGCTTTCCTTAAAGCTTCCACCAAACAATGTTTTGTCAAATCTTAAATTCCTGTGATTTGTTCTAACTTGCAAGCATTTGGTTTGCCCCTGTTTCTGCCCTCAGATTACAAGTGAAAATGAAGCGACCATATTACGGCTCTCAGAGCAGTCTAAAATACTCAAGGAAGAAATCAGGAGACTGGAACGGAATCAGGCCAGGGAGAATGCAATTTCTAATTTAGAATACTTAAAGAACGTCGTCTTGAAGGTGAGAAAAAGTATAACATTCACTTAAATAATCTGCTGTTATTCAATTATTTTTTAAAGGATAGTTTCAAATAATTGTATTTTATGGGTTATGTGATGTTTCCATCGTATTTACCACTGTGATGGTTTATATTATGATTGATGCTGTATAAAAATGTCATTGTATATGCAGCAATATTGTCTGCATTTGAATGATCAGTTACATAATGGCAGTATATGGTCAAATGAGAACCCTTTTCAGCAACAAATCAAAACCCTCCTTCATCCCTTGTGGAATTCATGAACATGATCTCACTTGTAGTAAGAAACAATGTCATTTTTCATTTTAAACAGTTGTATAATGCTTCCTATTTATTTATTTTCTTTAATTTGTACGTGATTGTTGATTTTATATTAAAATGTTTGCAAGTGTTAGAGTTTTCTCTTGTGGGTCTAGTAGGATTTTGTTGACTTGGGATGATATTGCCTCAGCATATGATCATCAACTCCAGTTTTCTGCTTCTCACTCTTGTGTTTCGTTGCCCTTTAGAACGCATCATTTCTGAGTTAAGGAAATATACTATCATATGGGAAGAATAAATTTATTGTAAAATATTTCCCATACAATGTGTGTGTGGAGTATCTGACCCACTCATGTGAGCTATAGTGCACTTCCTTAAATGTATTTTATGACCTGTTTCAGCTGTTGAGAGATTTTACTAGGAAAAAACATATCAAAAGAGAAAGTCTTTAAAGACAAGTCTTCTTTAAGCTTGTTACATCAAGTTTACCGTCAGTTCCTTCAATAGATTGCAGGGCATGGAACCTTTGTGATACTAGAGGATCTTTCGGTTGGCAGTCTGTCTTGATGTTAGCCTGTCTGTCTTGCAATCATTATGTCCCCAGATCAAATCCTGGTGAGAAATTTTGGGGGACTTAAAAGAATTACTGGTTCAGTAAATCTATTTACAGTGGTACTGAGGGGGCCATTCAGCGATTTCAAATCGAGTTCCTGTTGGGATACACTCTCATCTGTTAGATGGTGACTTTAACTGGCAGTCCCAGGTGCAGGTTCTGGTTTGTATGGTATGGGCTCTCCCCTCCCTCGTTACGCTCTGAACACTCATTGAAAAGGCGTCTGAGAATTTCGCCGGTGTTCATCCGCAATCAACATGGTATAGGATCCTCGATGGGTCTTCAGAATTCCTGATCCGCAAAAGCTCAAATTTTGTTCTTTTGATACTTTTCAGTTTATGGTGTTACCTAAGGGTGACGAGAAGGGCCGTCTGATCCCAGTGTTACAAACGATGCTGAAACTCAGTGAAGATGAGATCAAGAAACTGGTAGATATTGCTCAGGATGAGGACGGCAGTTCCTCTACTGCAGGACTTGGATCTTACCTTCATCGATGGTCCGGTGGACTTATGTAGTGGACCCATGTTTATTTTTTTTATTTTTATTTTTTTTTTTGGGTATTTGGAGAAGGTTTGAGGGGGTTAAAAATCTTGAAACTCCTAAAGAGAACTGATCTCTGCTCTCATGTGGATGATATGAGGAACTTGTCTTTACTAATTCTACATTCCACTTCTGCCAACCACACATTGCCTAGCAGGTCCCAATATTTTGTACTTTTAAGTGTCAAAACTGATCGTTTCTACCTCTGTTAGTTTAGACAGTGGAGAGAGGGATTGCTAGTGATTTGAATTTGAAGCAACCACCTTAAATTTAGCCCCCTCCAAGGAATCATGGATAGTCTGGAATAATGCATTTTAAGATTGGGATGGTATTCTATTTATTTTACTACCATAGGCCTTTGGGTGATGTGGAAGACAAGAATGAAAATTTCTTTAAACCCAAAAAATTTCTTTAAACCCACAGAATTGAGTAAGATGTAATCAGAAACAAAGTTTAGTTTTAAAGTGTAGTTTTGATTCGAATCAGGTACAAAACAAGCAATTCTTGGAAAAAAAAATGAGGTATTTACTACTTATGAGCTTTCTTCCCTGATTGAAGACATGATCTGATCAGGGACGTGTCTCTGTATTACATTATACCTTACTTCTTTCCTAAAGTCTTAATATCAGTTCATCATATCCGATCTCCTGATAATTCTGTCGATCATCCTAAAGTCAACACTCAGCTGCTTGCTGTAATTTGAGTGTATTTAAAATTAAAGATTGTGTTTGGTTTACAGAAAATATAGGATATTTTAAAAGCCAACATTTCTGGACATAGAATGATCGATTATTCAAAATAAGTCAGGATGGTATCCTTTTCAAGAAATAAGTGTCTCACAGATTAGAGTTCAGTTAGTTGCTGTTCAGGAATAATTTGTTATTCAAATGATGCATTTTCCCAAGCTAATTCAATGCACAATGTTTTGAGGATCTGCAAAGCTATTGCTGATGTTTATTGTTTAGTTTGAATTGTTTAACAATGATTAAGTTGATTTTCTTTGTATGCTATGTTGGTGCATTTAAAAATGCAATATTTCTTGTTAGTTGTGGAATTGAAGTTAGTAATGTTTGTTTGTTTTTTTTTCTAATATGAAGAAAGTTGTATGATGATATTATTTAAGTATTGCTTCCAATAATCCTGCCTCTCTCTCTGTGTTAAAATGTGAAACTAATTGTAATTAAAAACTCAATTATAAATCAGAAATGTAAGTTATGATTTGGTCTACAGGTAACTTGTCATGTCTATGATAAGAAAATAAAAGGGAAAAAAAGGAAATGCCATGAAAAAATCTTTCCGTTCTACCTGTGGTCTTGTTGGGGGAGGTGCATGGGAAGGAGTTGTGTTGGATATGAATAATGGCAAAAGTTCAATTGTTCATTAGTCTGCAGTTATGTGGAAGTAATGATAGTTGAGCAGAAGCTGTATTTCATGAATAAAGACATTCATGCAATACCCCAAACAAACTATGTTTACTTTGGAAAAGACAACATAAAAGTTTCCACTGATGTCCATCACCATTTTCCATCACTGTGCCCCCCCCCCCCNNCCTTTCACCTACCCAACACCAAAAGTTTTTTGGTTGGTTTCTGCTTCAGTTGTGCTTATTGTATTGTAGTATGGTGCATTTAAATGTCTTCATTGTAATACCTGAATTAACCTTACCCCTGTCGTGTAACTATAAGACTACAGTAATGATTTCAGCTAGCCCAATGGCTGGCTAATATTTGTTTTTGTTTTACTCAGTTAACACTGACTGTGTGCTTCATTGATCAATCACAATATTGTTACTGGTACCAGAAATTGGCTCAAAAATTTCGTCTGCTTTTAATTTTTAGGTTATGGGTCACAATTGTGTAGATGCCTATCATAAGTTTAAAGTCATCAGAGGAGTAGATCCAAATTTATTACAGTATCTTCCCGTGGTTTTTGCGTTTTTCATAAACTTTCAGTCATTGCTTTAATGTTGATGGTTGTCCCCTTTGATGAAACTTAATTGCAGCTGACCAACCATAAACTGAAATGTTCACTGGCCTCCTATAAACGTGACCTGAACTTTTTGTGTTGCTATCATAAGGGTGGTGTATGCTAGAAGGTGCCATGTGAGGGAGATTTCTGTACTGATTTATGTGGAGACATTTTATGCACCACCATTTGAAATTCAAAAATGGAAGTTTGCTACTATCAAGGGGAATGTTTGCTCTGCCAAAACTTTATAGTATATGGCAGTGTATCGTTACTATCTGTGCTTTTGTCAATTAAAATTGTCATCAGATTTGTGTAGTCAAATGGACAGTTCCATTAGACTAGGTGTCAAATACTAGAAGTGTCTGGAATAGTTAAAGACAGAGGTTGATATTAACTGATAGTTATGTGAGGAAGTCATGATTGTTTTATGAGGTCATGAACTGATCATTGAATGATCATGTTTTTAGGGACGGATAGTGTTTGGGTCAGTTTTTTTTTTGTGATTACAGAGATTAATAGTTCAATGTACCGACAGCAGTGTCAGGAATTGTAAATTGCTAAGGTGAGACAGGAGTAAGTCATGAGTGCCAGGTGTGGTTCTGGTTTGGTCAGTGTTTCATATAGCTGTATACTTTATGACAGATTTTATCAGAAGAAAACATTCCAGAAACCTTTTAAAAGGTACCAAGTCAACTTGCAGAAAGGATACACACATTGGGTATACATTCACTAGGTCCAAATTTGCTACTGTGGTCTTGGAAAACAAATTAGAAGTTTAAGATGATACCAACAAATGTTAAAAACATTTAAAGAGTACATGAAGGAATATTCTACCAGAGTGTTTTCACAAGTTATGACCAGCTTAGTAGATTTGGTATTGGTAGGTCATCATGTCATTCAAGGAACCAGTAGCCTTCACTGTGAAAAGATGAGTTAGAACAAGTACATACCTGTAGGTACCAATCGGAGGAGCAGCGTGTACATGTTATCACAGTTGAGACTGAGTAAGTGCATCAATATGCGATCATTTAATAACTTGGCACTACTGTTTACACAGTCATTTGGATGTGGATGGGAGGGGTTACTTGGGGGGTTACATATTGAACTGAGAGGTACTTGCAAGTCTGTGAATGATGATTTGCCTATTGATCAAACATTCAGCAGGTCCAGTGTAGTTGCTTTTTGTTTTCTGTATGATGCATTTAACCAAGTGAGTAAGTCTCTGATTGGGTGGTATGTGGAGAAGACAAGTTTCAAGTTTCTTATAAGTAATATTGAAATATGTTTGTTTAGTCTGGGGAATTGTGAAAGAAGAGAATATTTTTTGAAAAATCTAATAACATTTTGATAATACATGCTTTCATTGAACAATAAACTTTGCCTTCTTACATACTTTAATGTTGCTGTTGCTATGTTTTTCCCCTTATGTAGAATTTTTTAAATCAACACATTTTGACAAGCAAAATAAGTGAGTGCAATTAGTAGTAATCAGTAATAATTCACGCAGACAAAGTGATTCATGGCATATTAAAGGACTCTAAGGGACTTATCTCAATGACACCAAAAACATTAAAGCTTGCCCCTCCCCTCCCCAAAAACCACAAAATGTCATTTACTTTTACTGGGCTGTATATCCCACCTCCTTTTCTTGTTCTCTCTAATACAGTACATGTTTGTTGTATGACTTAGGTTGTCAGAGGTTGGGGATTACGGACTGACTACAATTATATAAGTGATGTGGTATTGCTAAGCATTTTCTTTTGAAATGTGTTGAATGTCTGTAAACTTTGAAATTTAATTTCTTTAGCCAACAGCAGGGTCCAGATATTTTTTCACCTTATCGTGTAAATTTTCACATATAAACCCTATGACGGTAACGAATTGAATTTTTCCATGTAGCTGTTCTATTTTTTTTTTTCTTTTTGGAGTTAAGAAACTGAATGATTTTAACTTCAGCAGAAATATCAAATCTGTACTCTGTAACAAGCAACACCGCCAACACGAACACACCACATTTCAACATTAACTAGGCGGATAGACGGTCCGTAGACCCTGGTGTGAACCCTCCACCTCACTCTCCACCTCTCTGAATAAATCTTTATCATGAAGTAGCATTTTGATTACCTATATAGTAAGCAATAAAAGTAAGATGGCATCGTAGATCTCTTCACCATGGTGGATAGGAAGCGAGACTGCTGAATTATTTTAACTTCAGCATTTTACGATTCAATTTTCAGCAGATTCGTCTTAAAGGGAAATAAGGCATTTGTTTTACAGAACACAACCATATTTTAAAAACCAATGTTTGCGGACAGAGAATGATAGATTATTCAAAGTAAGTAATTAATGACAGAAGCCTTCTCTTCAAAAAATAAGCTTCTCACATACGGAAATTCGTTTACGTGTTGTTCAACACTAATTTGTTCACCCAAACTTTTCAAAATTCAAATGATGCATCTTCCGTTACTCACCCCATGCATAATGTTTTGAAGAGATGAAGCTTTTGCAGATGTTTATTGATAAGGTGAATGTTTAACAGCGATTAAAGCTATTTCCTTTGGATGTCATGTTTGTATGTTCCAAACGCCCTATTTCCCTTTAAGGAGAACCCGAAATGACAGACAATTGTTGAATTTAACTTCACTTTGATTTACGAAACATACTAGAGAAAGTTACTCACGAAAATACGAGAGACAGAGCTTTGAGTAAACTTTACACCGGTTACGCTTTGACGAAAGAAAGTTATAAATTCCGAGGATAAATAAAAAGAGTAGGCCTAACAGATTAATGTACTGTATGGGATATATGTCGAAGTCCAGTTTAATCTGCAACACCTTTCCAAACTGCAAACTAGTGTCAATTTTTGTTTTCCAGAGAACCCGGAACTACAACAGACACAAACTCTTCGGACTTAATTATCTTTACGTCGAGATGTTTATGTGACTAAGCGTAAGAAATAATATAGACGCTATCCGAACTTGATGACAATATGTACTATACATCACCTGCATTTAATATACGTGCTAATAATACGTGCGGTGTACGACCCTGGGTGACGAAAATAGGACTGCATGTGTATTTAATATGTTATAAATGTATCGATTAGTTTACTTGATCCCAACGAAACAGATACTGCTAAATAACCAAAATCGATGCACATGTTATTTCTTCATTACGCTATGCAACGTGCGAACAGAAGGAAAACTTACCAGAAATTCAATGTTTATATACAGATATAGTACGGTGTATGAATACAACCTACAACGTAGCTCAATTTATTGTTGTTTGCGTTGTCTGCTCAATGCGAATAATGACTTTTTAATAACAGGGAGATGGTCTTGATATAAATTTATCCTCTTCTAACTTATTTGAAACCGAATACGCACAACGACATTAAACATGGATGTAATACACAGTACCGTCATTAATGTAAATTGCGCAGCAGGGTACGGAGAAGCCTAAGTGCCCTCAAGCTTCGTCATGTTCTTTCGGTAAGCGAACAAATATTGGGAAAATGCCAATTTGTTAATTTATTTATCTTTTGAACCCAATCATACTTTAATGTTATATGCGTATATACATGCTACAACGATGAAACAGTATGGTCAGTGTTTGGGGTATGCAGTATATCAGCTTGGAGGAGTTTATAAAGTCACATGTCTCTAACACCTTTCATCTTGACTTTTCTGTGTCTTTGAAATATTCATGTCTCTATGAACACCATCAAATCGTCCTTTTTTAGACAAATTGGAACCACTATTCGAACTGGCAGTCGATATACTGTATATGAGAGCTGGCGTGAAGTGGAGGGAATGGCACGGGGAGCTGGGGCCATGCGCCGAAGACCATTTAGACTGAGGGGACCAAGAGTTGGGGGGTGATGTTTAGGATGGTCATACGAGCGTAGGGAGAATTTTCAGTGACAAAAATATCCACCAGACTGCAGGAAATAGCACTTCGTAGGTCTATTTTCAACATAGCAAATTTCATTCAAGATTATTTTCAAGGGTGCAAAACTTACTTAGGTTTGTCAGATAACACCTTTGACACTATTTGAAGCGCCACTATGGTGGTGGTGGGGGGGTTGTAGCGAACATTTTTTTTTACACAAATGCTTAACAGCATGAAAGAAATGTCTTTTCACAGACCTTCCATCTTCAACAGAACAGATTGCATGAAGAGGATTTTCAAGATCGCAAAATTTGTTTCTGTTTGGTTATTTAAAACTTTAAGATCAAAGATTAACTGATTATTTTGAGCTCAATGGGGTCATTTTATGGGATCAAGTGATCAAAGTGTTTCTTTAGACAGGGGGAGGGTCATTTGTTTAAAACAATGGTTTAGTTTAGTTAGCAAAGGGTCAGAACGACAATGTCCTCATAAAAAGACCAGAAAGTGCATACATCCCTGAAAGAAAAACAATCATAATCTCCCACACTGACGAAACTATTTATCCAGTACGTTCTTAAAGGCATTAACATGCATAGACCTCATATCACATGCTCGGGCAGACCATCACAACTCTCTGTGGGAAGAAGTATATTCTAACACTCAGTCTGCATCGCATCTTTTGGAGCTTAAATCTGTGATCAACAAGAACTCCTTGAATTAGATAACTGAAAATAAAATCTTTGAAAACTAAATTATCAAC
>VJOZ01026180.1:7201-21802 GCA_009801055.1 Stichopus horrens
AGTATTGGGTTCGTTGTAGCAAATTGAAGATTCTGAAAATGTTTATCACAGAAAGCTTAAAAAATCTTTAAATCTACAATGGATGCAAAATGTCATTTGTTGAATTATTGCCTCTTAGTGGACTATGTTTAATATATTGGAAGATCAGAATTTAAGTTACAGCATAATTTGTTTCATAAAGTTCTAACATGTGATCAGAACAGGATCTGTTGGTTTAAGTATTTTGTATATATTTTCTTCATTTAATTAGGGAGAGGACGGGCTTGATCCTGATTTACCAACCGAATGGGAAGCCATTCTCTTCCACAACACCATCACAAAAGCACTGTGGATGTTCATGCAGCCTCTCTTTTATGCCTTTAGACCTTTCGTCATGAGGCCGAAGGCACCAAGTAATCTAGAAATAATCAATGCATTTATCCAGATAATCTTTGATCTCTTCATCTGGTATGTATGTGGACCTAAATCTATGGCTTACCTACTTCTCGGTTCATTTCTCACCATGGGTATCCACCCCCTTGCGGGACACTTTATATCAGAACATTACATGTACGTGGAAGGGCACGAAACGTACTCATACTATGGACCATATAACTACCTGGCTTTCAATGTAGGATACCACATGGAACACCACGACTTCCCTAATGTTCCTGGTTCCCGACTGCCATTGGTAAGTTATTTCCTGTTTTGTAACTTTGTAGCAAGTGCTTCTGGAGAGGATTAAAGATTCACAGGAAGTACAATGGGGACAAGACATTTGAGTTCAAGTTGTTTGTTACCTGAAATCAGTGATGTAGTCAAGGAGATGTTTCTCAAAATCACTTGCGCAGTATGAACTGGTTTAATATGTAAAAGTCATGTTCTCTGACAACAGCTGTAATTTATGTATTTGAATTAGAGAACTGGAAAATCAAGTAAATTTTTCAATTAAATTTGATAAATACAAAACAAAGTACAATATTTCACATAAGGTGAAAAAAAACGTCTGTTTCAATTTTATTTTTGCGTCCCACATGTCTTTCTTTGTACAATGTCTGTTGTTCAGGAAACTATGTCATAATCACATTGTGAAATAGCATTCAGCAGTAAATGTAAACACAGTATGAACTAACATTAAGTGAACGTGTAATCCTTCGTATTGAAACATTTGTTCATCAGTTTGACACTGATAACTACTATAAGTATGCAAAGTGGCTTTTTGCGGGGATACGTTGCTCTATCTTCAAAATTTTCTATCCAGTTACCTTTGCTTAAGCCCCAGTTGAAGGGTGATGCTTCGTTCATCAGGAATAAACCGCAGTTGTTTCCGCAGTTGTTTTCTTTTTTTCAAAACCGAACAGGTATCGAAGATAGCTCCGGAGTATTACAATACCCTTCCACAGCATCCCTCTTTTACCAAGGTGGTTTGGGACTTCATCTTTGACCCTGCATATGGACCATTTGCCAGAGTGAAAAGGCCCTGCTCCATGGACCCCAGAAATAAAAGCCCTTGGGATCTGTAGGAGTCGGAAAACAGATTTCACGCAGTGTGGAATTGAGTGAAATATGCGGATACCATTCAGAGGCGTTGAAGTCATTTTGAACATAGGCATAAATTTTTATTTCCCTGTCAATGAATTTAATTCACAGCTGGAGAAGAGAGTGAGCTCCTGTAAAACAGATAAGCTGTTTTGGTAACATTATACATCTTTAGATAGTAACAGTTGAGAATGCAACTTGCCCTAGAACAGCCAGACATATATCCAGTAGTTGGTTCTTTGACATTATACAATTCATGAAGGTTACATTTTTTTGAGTTGAGCTCATGTCAAGCCAAAGACCTTCACCTTCTAATTTTCTGTCCAATTTTACCGTTAAATTTGCCGGTGAGAGCAAGTTCGGATGATGTCATCTTTGAGCTGACTATGAAGCAATATTTGAGTTGTGTGTGATATTAAAAAAGAAGAGTTGTTTGATAAATTCAATGTCGTAGGTCTGCAAAATGCTTAAAAATCATACATTTTGCTTTTATTAGGTGATAGCTTCAGTTGGTCCTGGAATAGTTTGTTGTGTGCAAAAGAGAAGATATTTTAACATGAGCGGTAATTATTTTGTTGGACCTGAGGAAAGTGAGATGAAAAAAGAAATGTTCATCTGAAAAACAAAGTTGTTCTTTAAACTTTAAACTAGATACCCCTGAGCAGCGTCCTGTGGAGCCACTCAAACTACGTGGCTGTATTTTGGCTAAGTTGTTGGACTTACTCGTGAGGCTTGCCAAGTTTTTTTCTTCATGTTTGTATACTTTCCTCTTTTTTTCAAATCTACAATTGAAGTGTTAAGTCCTTCCTAAGTTTTGTACTTTTATTTAAGTTAAGATCGCGTGGGCATTTAGTGTTTAGTGTCTTCCTGTGGTATTGTTGAAATACAGTATTAGTGAATTTCACCACAGCATTCTCTGTAGTGTCCAAGATGAAACTGAGTTTTAACTCTTATGTATTAACTGTACTATTGATACAAAATAACACAGTCTCTCACAATTTAACAGTTAGTGCACAATTTCTTTATCAATCCATCTTTCCATCTTTCTGAAAAGTGAGCATGTTATGTACAAATTCTATCGAGCAATAGACCACTTGCATTGAAGTCATACAACAATAAACAAGGGTGCCTTCCTTGAGGCAAACAAAAGAGTAGTACTGCACGTATTGCTATGCACATAAATGTGTAGATTGAATACCAGAGACGTCGCACATGCAGATGTGCACATTCATATACACAGTGTGTCTGTGGTGTATGATGCATGGAGTTAGATATTCAGTTAGCATACCTGCATAACAGTTAGTTCAGCGGCTTTTAAATCTTAGGGATTTTCCAAGGGCTGGGAATCTCCATACTTTTATTCAAACTGCCTCGAGAGTGTTTCACAGTGTCGATGTGACGTTGTATGCCAGGGGTCTCTGTATTATACTGTATATCTACTATTTGACATGTATGGCTGATCTAATTTGCTACAAGATGCTGTAATGTAGTTGGTGTAGGCTAATAGTCACTTGAGGTCAACTATTTTACAAAAAGCGTTGTTACTTTACATGGAATCTTGAATATAAACTGTTAGGATCTCACAGAACAAATAGCCTGTGTGTATCAACTGTTTGGATTACACAGTGCAGTAATCTGTGTACAAGCTGTTTGTAGTGCACAATGCAGTGGTCAGTAGGCATATAAGTTTATCTAAGGGTATTGTTCAGCTGTTGCATCGTTACTTTCCAACTGCTGTAAGCTTTAATTGATTCATTTCTGTACCTGTCCAAATGTATACAATGCATCAATATTTTGGAAAATGCAGTTCTCCATTTTTCTGCATTGGAACTTTAAAAGATTTGTTTAGCCTTAGCTGACAAGTTAGTTAGCAATGATGGGACTGTTATGTTGCTAGTAGGCAAACCTGTCTGAATCTCAAAATATGAAGATCTACATTTTTCAGAGCAGAATATTGGGCTAGATATTTAGTGGAAACATGTGGAGGTTAGCACTTTTTAATTGAAATAAAAATGGCTAGACTGTCTGATTGGTACACTGTCACATGCAGCATAAACAAGTTCCCCAGCAACATACATTAATGCATCTAGTATGTGCAGGGGACAATTTAGTTTATTCCAAGACTGTTAGTGATCCTGTCAAGTTCATTCAAAGTTATTTCAATAAAGTTGGTTTTATGTCAGCATCAATCAACAATATGAAATGGCAAGTTACTCACAAAACATCAGTTGTGCCTGTGTATGAACATTTTTAACAATCGTAATGCGGTATGTGTTGTGTACGGATTGAATGCACGTGCAATGTACAAGTTGCCCTTCTTGTATTTTCACGTCACAGCTACATGAACACTACAATTTATGCAAATCACACTGGAAACAACAAATCAGCCTGCTATTGGTGAAAGAACTGTAGCTTGGGTCAATTTCATCCCCTATTGCTTAAATATGACTAGGACTGTTTTGGCCATTTTCAGATATGTCACAAATTGAACATTTGAAAGAGGGAAGGTATGAACCGAGACTTGTTAGCTCCGAGTGGGTGGCATGAAACAGGCTTTTCAGCAGTGTCCAATGGGGAATTTTCATTTTCCTGAGTTGTACTAAGGAATGGCAGTACAATGAAATGCAGCTATTGACAGACAGGTGCTGGAACATACCATATCATGAAAGACATCATCATGTTCAATCCCTCCATTAAAGGGGTTTGGGAGTGTGATGATACTGAACATGTTCATACTGTATCATCCTTGCCTGCATGAGTGAGATAGCCCAGTACAGTTTTTCTCCTTTAACAAGAAAATGTAACATGTGATGTATTTCACCATTCTTTCAGAAAAGCATTGTATGATTTTGCCAGTAGTTAATCTTCCTTAGTTGTGAAGTACAGTACCACATTGAAAGTTGGGATTCAGTATGAGCCTGAAAATTTGTCATCATCACTGGTGGGTACGTGTGACGTAGGATGAATGCCGTGTTGACTTCGTGTACTTTTATTGTTCCCTATTGTTCCCTGTGTAGCAACGGTCTTATGACACAAAAAGGAAACAATCTCTGTTCAGGGGTTGTGAACCCCCAATGCATATCTACATTCAGTAAAATGTTAAAGAAAGGTTTCATCGCCAAACATTAGATCAAACGGTGCTGTAACACACATTGCGCGCCATCAGTAACAATGGATGAACCAGATTTGTGGGTTCTACGTTACGTCAATTGTGTTAGAACAAGAAGAAATGGTCTAGTAAGAATGGGAGATTGCATAAGGAAATTGTTACATATTTTTAAAAGACAGGAGAAGAGCTGGTGGGAGAATGAAGTCATGGTGCATGATGATTTACTTCATTGACGTGTTATTTTATCACTATTGTGATAGTGGTCCTCCTTGATACAACTGAGTTACCACCCTTTGTATGGTCGTTAACCATGAAGTTTATCTTTAGAGCACAGTATATTTACTGATGTCATCTTCCATGTGGAAGTTTGTTTTATAGCCAATTTAAACTATTACTTTAAGTAAGCTCATCTATTACTAATTACTATTATTTTTTGTATTTTGGTTTATATACAGTGTAGTGCATTTTGCTGCCTTGATGAGTTGATGTAATTTGGGTGCATTGAATGCATTATAACATCAACTAAGAAGAATTCTGCTGAATTAGTTCTCAGACCAATAAAATCCTGCATGTATATTTCAGTCACACACCTCATTCTTTTTTCCGTCTCTGGCCATGATGTACCTCTCTGTGAGGGAGAGATGACCGTCTTTCAAGAACATATCACAAGAATTTGGAAAGTTTACCAAACACATTAGTGCGTAAAATGCTACTCAAAAGCGATAACTAGATTTGCGTGGAAATTTGCAACACATAAAAGCCAAGATGCAATTCAATTTCAAGTAAGCTCTCCACTTTTTGCAAATTGATGCTTTTTTCTGGTCCTACCAGAAATGTTGAATTCTCTCTCAAGGTTGAGTATGTATTCAATATATTCCTCTGCAATGTTTATTTCAAATCTTCTGTTGTAAATGCAGTTGACCCGTAGCCAGTTTAAATATCAACTTGCAAAACTCGCCAATCAACTTGGTCACACTATTTTGTCCGTTGCATGACTGAAAATGGCACTGTGAAATTGCTTCCTTTACGAGAACTTTCTTTCACAAAAACTAGATTTTGGCTTGGTATGAGTGCAAGGTCTCCAAGTATTTTACACCTACATTGCCAGAGTCCAATCAGGCCAAATTTGCCATAAACTATTACTGTATACCATACAGCTGAATTTGATCTCAGAGCTGTGTGTATAAAGCAATTTAGACACAGCAAAAAGGTTTCCTGTCATTTTGATTTGGGTTGAAGGCAAGCAAGGAATCTATGTGATGGTGAAAGATGTGTGAGGCCTTGGCTTGTAAACTTACATGATATCTCAAGGAGGGAACTTCCAAGTTTGTGAGTAAGCAGTCTAAGAGTAGATGGTCCCTGTTGTATTTGAGGTAGGTCAAAGGTCATTTTAGATCACCAGCAGAGATAGTCTGAAAACCTATAAAGGAAGATATTTTAGCAACTGAAAGTTTCTGGAACTTCAAACTTTAACCATTGGTAGCACTTGATAGGTAGATCTCTGTCAAGTTTTGATCAGGTCAAAGGTCACATGTTGTCAGTAGAGGACATAGGTTGAAAATCTTGCAAACACATTACCTCAGTGAGGGGAAGTTGCTTGAACTTCAAAGATGGTATGTAGGAGATCCATTGTTAGTAGATGATCCCTGTTCTTTTCCAGTTAGGTGAAAAGTCATTTGAGGTCACCAAAGGAAAAACTCTGATAACCTATTAAGTAAGCTCTCAGCTGCAGAAAGTTGCTGGAACTCTTGGCCTTGGTTGCTCTCAATAATTAGATGTCTGTCAGGCTTAGTTAGGTCAAAGGTCACACAAGGCCAGTAGAGGTCTTGTAAACACTGTATCGCCAAAAGAAAAAGTTGCTGGAACTTCAAACTTTGTGTATAGTTTGGTTATTGTGCCTAGATGATCCCAATTGTTTTTCATGGAGGTCAAAGGTCATTTGAGGTCAGCAGAGATCAAACTGTGAAAACCTTGTTTACACATCAACTCAAGATAGGTAACCTCTCATACTTGGTGTGTGGGTTGGTCATACTAGGTTGATGATCTCTATTGCTCTTGGTTAAGTTATTTAAGGTCACCTGAGTTCAAACTCAAAATCTTGTTTACATGATTACTCAAGATAGGTAACCGTGACTGATCTAATATTTGGTGTGTAAGTTGATCAAACTAAGTAGATAATCTATATTGCTTTTGGTGGACATCAAAGGTCATTTGAGGTTACTAGAGGTCAAATGGTGAAAACGTTATTTACATATCTCAAGAAGGGTAACCTTGACTTATCTCATGCTTGGTATGTGGGGTAAGTTATACTGGGGAACTGATCCCTGTTCTTTTTAGGGGTCAAGGGTCACTTGAGGTCAGCAATAAATATTGGCAAGGACTCAGTCTTTAGACTTTCTGGCTTTTCTTGGGAACAGAAGAACAACAATGAAAGTGCTGTGCAACTTTAACTGTAAAGCAGTGCAACATTATGCGAGTATTTGGTTGGTAATGTTGGACACAATTCACGCACTAGTTTTCAACATGATTAAAGATGGATAGTTGGCAAAAACAAATACCAAAGAAATGTGGATTATTCTATGATGCTGTGGAGAAATGCAAGCCATCTAGATTTTATCCTTTTAGATTGTGGGTTTTCTAAAATGGAAGCACAAGATGACCCTTCAAACCGGATGCCTAGTTACAGAATGGAATTACATATGAGGAACACTCTTGGAACGTGTTTAGTGGCAAGTAAAACTCATGTACAAGTACCACACCTCACCTACAAGAGCCACCCCCCAGGTGGAAGTGTGTTACTTCTGCTGGTGGCATAGGATACTGGTCTCATTCACACCTGTTACTGAGATTACTTTCAAGCAACAGTGGATGATCTCAAAAGCAGCAAAGGAATCATGAAATGTTTTTGTTCTGTTTTTATTAAGGCAAACCATTCACTAAAGTCTTAGCAGACATGAATATACACCAACACACAGAATGAAATGAAACATGACAAAATTACAGTAAAATTAAAGTGACATTCTATCACACAATGTGCCTTTGTTCAAAATACAATACTTTTCTTCTTTTGAATTAACTAATCATATACTACTTGGTGAGTGATAGGCATAACAATCAGTTTTGGAAATTTTCTTTGGTCATCACAACTCCACTAAAGCATGTGTCAATCAACTGCAAAGTAGAAACTTGAATCGACTGTGGTCATTTTTTTCTATGCATTGCTGCTTTTAACAGGGCTTGAAAAGTCTACAGAGAGAATTGCCGAATGCCACCACTGCTGTGTAAACCTCCTTTTAGGGTGTACTTGGCACAATGAAGGCACACATTACACACAGTTACATATCATACCTGTTCGTTCCAACGTATTTTGCATAGCTTGATACATGATAATACATTAGATGATGTGTTGGTATGGTTTGCCTTAACTTCAGAATGAAACTACAGGTACATTTTTTTGGAATGTGTCGCAGGCAACAAAACAATGCTTATTCAATGATGCTACCAAACAAAATACAGTCAAGATAGGAAAATAAACCTACATAATGGAAATATGAAACAGTAATATTAAAAGTCTCAAAGATTAACAACAATTTGCCTTACAGAATGGTAAAGGACGGACTCTGTTTGATTTGGCAGTTTTGCTTTCTTCATCTTATGAGTAAAAGGATTATTTAAAAACTAGTAATTTAATGAAAAGAAAAGAAAACATAGACAACATATCTCACACACAAAAAAAACAAAGAAAGAGTTAAAAAATGGTCTTTGAAATTGGTCTTTTCAATGGGTTTTGACCTTGATTTTCGGTGAAGAGACAATAGCAAATCGGCAAATTCACACCTTGCTTATGTCTTTAATATCAGGAAAAACCTTCGGGTTCATTATCATTCCATTTCCACACAGCTTCTCACAGCCTCATCTTTGTAAACATGGTGAAAACGTTTGGGAAGGAATTTCTGGAAATTTATTTGAAACAGCCAAATGTCCAAAAACATTCATTTCATTGACTAGTAAAAACCTTTCAAACTAACATCTTGTTATGAAGAAACTCCTGTCTCAAAATTTACTGAAACAGTAACTTACACACATCACATATCATACCCTGTTCATTTCAAAATATTGCATAGCTGAATACATGTTAATAAATCAAATGATAAGTTGGTAAGGTTTGCTTAAGGTTCAATACCTAGGAAAACAATACTTCAAACTCACTTCTTGCCATGTCTCACAGGCACCAAAAAGAAGTTACTGTTTTCATTTACTGGCTCAGTGGCTCTTCCTAACAACATACAGCAAGTCATAAATAGTGAAAGAAAGAAATATGAACCACTTATTAAGGTGGCATAACCATCTCAAACTCAAAAGACTAACAAAGACTTGCACTATAATACAAAATGGTTAAGTTTGTCCTGAATATTTGTTGAATACACTTCTAACACTGTAACTATTGCATTTTGGCATCTCTAAGCTTTGACAAAAGACAGCCCTTCTAACAGAGCAAAATAAACCATTTCAACTAGAACGCACATGATCTGGACGGAGTCTAAGGCTTTGAAGGCAAATAGTATGTTTAGAATACACCACCATGGCATACAAAGGAAATAGCTCACACCGTCCTTAAATTATTCAGTCTCATCAATGTACATCTAAAAAAGCTCCATCTCACCTCCAGAACTTACATAATGTGCTAAAATCATGTCTCAAGAAGACATTTTTCTACATAATAGAACATGACATGGTAGCCGGATAAACCATAATTGGTCGGAGTAGACACCTCGTGAGAAGGGATAAACATGTGTGACGACATGTGAGGATTGCCTGTTCATCTCCTCAAATTATTATGCATGTGATGAGTAAAGGAAGATGTATCATTTGAATTTGTGATGAACTTATTATTGCTCAGCTACAAATAACTGAATTTCTATTTCTTAAAAAGAAGGCCACTTTCTTATTTTCAATGATCTATCATTCTGTACCCACAAACACTGGTTTTAAAAATATTGTTGCTTTCTGTAAAACAAAGTGCATTATTTCCCTTTAAAGATGTGAAGAATTACAACTAAAATGTCCAAAAATTTATGTTTGGTCAAAATCATTTAGTTAAGAATAGTTAAAATTACCATGAAAACAACATACATTAATGTTCTTCCACATCACAAATTTACTTCTTTTGTTTTTTCAAAACAAAGTGACCACGAAAATCTTTGTTAAGCCTCAAACAGTTTTGAAAATGCGTTCTGCGGATGTGATATATCTGGCAATTGCTGGAATAATGTTTTCAGCTCCTGTTATGAACCATGCAAAGAAGCTTCGACTTTGCAACTGTTTACATTTGTGATGCATGAAATGCAACATGTTATGACTATTTAAGCAGTCTGTTGAGTGCTTGACTACTAACATTGGTATCGTTAACTATTTGCAACTCATATTGTCTGTGACTTTTATCATGCTCCTCCATTCTTTGTTAATGATGGAAACGGCACATTCCTTCAGGGAAATTGTGAGAAAAAAAGGTATCTTCTAGAGTTTGGCTTCTTTGAATGCTCACCTCCAAATCAAGAGCACACGACCATATCTATAAGATACTTTGCTGTCCAACAGGGAGGAAAATCTGTGGAAAGAGGGAAAAGTTGCCATTATCATTTGCATTGCATTCACATTCCTATATGCCTACCATCTCAGTGACTAACTTGACTACTTCAAAAGCTGGCACCTGATTGTCAACTTTCCTAACTTTGCATTGAACCAGACTGGTCTTGAATGCAACTATACAATGCTACCTGCACTAAAGAAGCTCTGTGGGTTTTGCACTTCAAACCTCTCAATTGTCTTTGTCTTCCATTGTAACATGAGCAATAAACTAATCAGCATTCAAGAATCTAGCTGGCAATCCAATTATGTTACCAGAGTCTACCAATAAACTACTCATTGTCTTACAAAAGTCTATCAATAACCTCATTATCTCCCACAGCGGTATGAAGCAAGATGCACCCAGCTAATTTGTGATATTAAACAACTCCAACAAATGCAGCAACCCACAATAAAGCAAACTGAGGGGTTACTAACCTGAGTGTAGCTTGGAGATCACACCAACGTTTATCCAAACAGCTGAGTACACAAAGACAGTAGCTCCCAGAGGTCATTGAGATTTGAAAAAAAATAATTTTTAATTCGATGGATTTTCAATGGATTTTTCAAAGGTAAATTGGACATGACGACAGAGAACTTCTGATTTGATTTGACCGCAACCACAAAATGAGGTCACTGAAGATGTATCAGCCATATGCAGAAACATGTCAATGAAATAAACAGAGTGTATTGCTTTGTGTCTGAAAATCAGATATGGATCAAAAACTTTAAATATCATCTGCCAGACTCTTCACCCTCTAAACTGGATAGTTTGACTTCACTGGCTGTCCTATGGACCTCTGGGGAGGAACATTGAGTCTTTTGCTCTTTGCACTTTGTGGAAACTGGTTGACGGGACCAAAAGTGGAATGGGCCCTGCAAGAGAGTTATGAAAAAGCTGTGATAAGAATAAACATACACATGTGTGAAGCACAATTTACAGATGAAATCAATGAACTGAAGTCGTAAAACGAGAAGCAGCAACTGGCTGACAAACGTTTACTTCAGCAGACTACATGAGCCAACCACAATCGTTTTACATACACATACAAAACCCTCACACAATTCACAGCGTTTGTAAGACATAACTTTCAAATGACTATTTTGTTTTTTTTTGCGTTGACATGAAAAAGGCAAAAGATGCACCATTTTGAAATTGCAGGACATGGGTTATTACTTGATACTAAAGAGGGGTACACCATTTGGTCTGAAGTAAGAGTTTGCTCTGGCAGTTTGATGGGGTCTGATACTCTGTTCCCAATTTTCACTCATCATCGTAGGAGCTACATTATATTGAAAGGAAAACTGAAATTACACAACCGTACCATCCTCAGACTACAGTACTCCATTCTGACTTTCACACTGCACTGCTGAGTGATACCAGCATTTTGTCTGTCAAAAACTAACAGAAATTCTGTTCCTGTAGCAGACATACTTCAGAAATGTTTCACGGAATCATTTAATGCTTAGTTATGTCAATTTGTTGGAAGAATTTTATGATGTAGATACATATGTCGGTACTGTAAATTATGTGTGACTAAAACCTGCAGCATGCAAGAGCTTAAAGCAGTCATCCAGACTAGTCACAATCACTGGAAAACATTAAAAAACATATGTTTTGTTTGCTGGTTGATCTTGGCAACATGCAATATGAAAACCACATTTCAGGCAGTCTATTTACCATGCACTTACAGTACTTAATAGTCGCGATTACTTCAGTCAAAATCACGCATTCACCCAGGCTGTGCCAGTCAGTGTTCCTAGCAGTTAGCAAGTAATCTGGGAATCTTCTATGGAGCTACATGTTATGACTGTGGACGATGCACTAGTACCAATCAAGGTTCCCCACATATTGTACATATTTACATCCATCTACCTACAGGTCATTACACAATAAATGTGCACACATGTAGCACACAGATGTTGCTATTCACTGTCTTATTTTTCCACAGATTTAGAGCTCCTTAACGGCACTGTTTTTTTTTTTCTTTTAGCTATCCTTGATCCCTTACACAACAATGCTTAACAAATGATAACAATGTATTATTAAGGTGTACCTGAAGTCTAGAATTGAAAGAAAATGTATTTCAGAGGTTGGAAAATAAATCACATTCATCTAACTCCTATCTTCATAGTTTGTTCCATTGATGAGATATACAAAAATTTTAACAGATATTTACTTAATTTGAAATGGTCAATTCTGCAAGCCTTTGTCATGTCCTTCTTGTACAATTCACATTACCTGTTTTTGTTTCTATTCGCAATTAAAATTTTTATAGACTTGAAGAGTTCACTGTTTTTGTGCTCGGCGTGTTATATGGAGATGGCTTGCATAGTCAAATCACTCCACAAAAGTGAGACAGTGATCACATTTTTGGGGTAAAATGGTTGCAACAGCTTTTGAAAAGAAAAAAGGAAAATCAAAGAGGTTAACTTGAGTGGTACAAGAATTACATCACAACTTTCTGTGCAATCTACAATTTTATATTGTGTGAATAAGCTTCAACATTTTTGTATATCAGCTCAGGAATTTCCTGTGAAGATGGAAGTTGGATCATGTGATTTTTTTTGTAAGACTTGTGACATATATTATTGAAGTTTTTGACTTTAAGTACACTTTGAACAAAAAACATTAATGTAAGTTTGCAGGTAAAATTCCTGCTTAAAATGACTGTTGTATTTTGTGTCAATGTGTATGTGAAGTACATAGCTGTCCAGCGCAATTTACCACATGGTGCATAAAATGTCATGTGTATGACCTCACCTGAGCAGGTCCTTAAATGGTTATGTCTGGCTATTCTTTTTCAAGTTTGGTTGACATACATTTTCTACTATACAGTAACTACTTAGTTGTGCTAGGCCAGTTTGTTTTCATAACAGTAGGTTTCAGATAAATATTACTCACACCACACCTGCGTTTTCCCCTTTTTCTTACATTCTAGGAGGTAACAATGCTGCAAATAAGTCTGTGCACTATTGCTTTCATCTATGTACATCTGAATTGTACTTCTGAAAGGTGTAAGTCTTTTAATAGCAGATAACACAGTCACATAAAAGCCTCTGACAGCTCTGTGACAAAATGAACTATAGGTAGAAGAAAGGCAGTTAAAGGTGGGGGTAAGGGAAAGATTATTCTATGTTAGAGTGATTGCCAAAACAGGCAGAGATGATGGAGGGTACACAGAAGGGAGAGCTTTGTACAAAGAATACAATACAACAGCAGAAAAATTAATGGTACACAACAAAGAAACATCATGCAATGCTCAAAAACAAAAACATGCACCGGGTGGTCATTTGCATAATGGTTGAAAAATTAGCATTGATAAACAAATCACAAGTCAATGGGTTTGATTTAAGTAACCAGATATCCCATCAACTCCTTCCCCTCCATTTCTTTTCATCATCATCATCATCATCATCATCATCATCATCAACATCATCTCCAGAATTACACCTACTTCTTTGAAGGCAAATTTTCACTGCAAGCAACCTCACCAAATTGTCAGGCATGCTCTAGAAAATGAATCGATTGTGAGGTATGCTCTGTGGAATGAATCAATTATGAAGACTCTCATCCACATTCTTGGTTTACATCATACAGTTTACTATGTCACACATATGCACCACACCTCGTGAACCAAAGGCTTAATCTTTTGGCAAGGTATAATGCTGTGATGACCAGCAACAGCTCAAACTGGAAATTGCCCATTTTTATTGGTTGGGTAGACAGAGTGAAAATACAGGTGTAGGCCAGATGAGGGAAAATTAGCAAGATGTTAACAACTATTTGCACTCACTCATTTTGATAGCTATGCTCTGCTGCATGTGTCTAAACTGAACAAAATAAGATCTGACGCATTCATCACCAATCTGACCCAAGCATCATTCAATCACACCTTACCATGACCAATCTGAACCCTTCATTACCTAATTCATGATTAACCTAGGATATTCATCATCAAGCTGACCCTTTCATCATCATGCTGAGCTATTAACCATTCATCTGATCCATTATCAATCGCATCACCAATCTGACCCAGCCATCATCACTCTCATCCATGCATCACCATCCTGACCCATTCATCATTTTAATCTTCCGTTATCATTACCAATCTAAATGCTTCACCACCTGATTCATCACCAATCTAGCCTATTTATCATAAATTTGACCCTTTCATCATCAATATGACCTTTTCACTCTTCAACTGATTCATTAGCATTAATCTGATCCATTATCATTAATCTGACGCATGATTCATTGACAATCTAACCCATTCATCATCATCATGATCCATTGATCATCAATCTGACCATGGCATCATCAATCTGAACCATTCATCATCATCATC
>VJOZ01026205.1:0-18299 GCA_009801055.1 Stichopus horrens
GGATTGTTACCAAGTATGTATGAACATGCGTTATTCCACTCACGTATCTAGCAAGGGAAAGGGTCAAGTGAGCATTCGAGCTTAGGCTACAATGACACCGATAAACAACAGCCAAACTATTTCTGAAAACTCAGAGAAACCTCATAGAGTCTTGATTTTATAACCTAAAACTTTGCATTTTGCTTAAGTCATGATAAGCTAATCTCCTAAGTGAAAGCACATTCGTATCGTGTCCTCTGTGCCCTTCCGTAATGTTTGTAGGCATACGGTTACGGTTTGCCAGCACCGAATCTATTAAAAGGAAGTCAATAGCTCTTTTACATGTCACACATTTCAAGTGCACATAAAAAAAAACATTTTTTCACGGTCTGGTGCATGTATTTTTGCTATGAGGTAGGTCTACTGTTCACTTTGTAAAATTCAGCGCAACGTATTTTGTTACTTTACGGACGTGTTACCTAAAGCCTGTTCCTATATATTTGGACGCATCCTTCGATGGAGTAGTCTGTCTTCCGGAGCCGTGTATAGAATCAATGAAAGGGATGACTTGGCAGTCTTATAATCTGCTACATGCTGGTCCATGTCCTTTTCGAGGATCCTAATACACCGGTTGACATTTCGGTGACCTAACGGATGTTTTCTTACGTTTTATTGTGCAGCATTTCTCAATACAAGTGTGCTGGGCCTATACTGGGATCGGATATAGTTGTTGCACAAACTATGTACCTGGTGCGTAGGCGTATGCAGGTGTCTTATATTATGTTGAGCACTGTAGGCTTTATTTTGATAATTGTTGATACGTGCCTGGTACAGTGTTTTTGAGTCATATGGAGGTATTACCATATGTGCTGTACATATCAATCGGTATATGACATTCACTTCAGTACGGAACTCCTGTTCAATAAACATCAGAAGCATTTGTATAATTGTCGATCCCCGGAAGAAGTACCACATGTGATCTGCTTGCTGTTTGAACACTGTTCAGAGTGTCATGGAGCCATGAGTCTAGCTAACGCTTACATTATGAATGTAGGTTGCACCTCTTACAGCTTCATGTCCACCTGATCAGCGTATACTTTATTGCATGACTTGGTGTCTCGTTTCTCCCATAGACGAAGTATTTGATTTAACTTGGAACTTTGGCAGTTAACCGTGGCTTACAGCTGCTCATTTGTCTTTAGCCTCATAATCTAATACAATCGTCGTTGATCATACGTTGTCTTTTTGTTGTTCGACTTACGTTCATATACCATCTTATCTGCATTTGGTATAGTATAGACGATAACCACTGTACAATTCGTGTTGGTCGATTATGTTCCGCACCGAACAATGTCTGTGAGACTGATGGGCACATCACTTCCCGTCGCCACAACCTAGAGAAGGCGGGCGGGGCTATGGGCTGATAACTAGTCAACCTTTGCTACGACACAACAGCGGTAAAGCAAAAGAGTCCAAACTCTAACCAGCTGACCATAGACGACATCATGTCCAGTACTATGCTTAACATAGACCTGCAAGTCCACGTTGACCCATGACGAATCCATATGGAGCACCATGCCTACTATAGGCCTATGAAATTTTCGCACGAACAACTATAGTGACATGTTTCGTTTCTTGCTCATTCAGGATGAAATTTCAATTCACTCTTAGATAAGGTATAGGCCAGCTAGAAGTACCGACTAGATTTCCTGTATTATAGAGAAACTCTATAAAGGTCCCTACGTACCGACCGTCTTCAGTACAACAACTTTGTGTGTATACGCCAGCTTTTTCACACATGCA
The DNA here is from genome assembly GCA_009801055.1 of Stichopus horrens. NCBI lineage: Eukaryota > Metazoa > Echinodermata > Holothuroidea > Aspidochirotida > Stichopodidae > Stichopus > Stichopus horrens. The sequence continues at coordinate 1,783 of VJOZ01026205.1, forward strand.
TGCAACCTCTATAAACATGAATCCGGTGGCAGGTGGATGCGATTCAAGTGGCATGTCAGCGAAGGCGAAAAACGATTCTCCGTCAGTAACTAGTAACGATGATAATAACAATAATATGTCGAAGGAATTACCCCCGTTCCTGACGTCAATGAAACAAGATATGTTATCGACGATAAGGGAAGGATTCATAAAGCTGGAGACCGCCTTGGACCGCCAGTCACACAGGATTGGTCAACTAGAAGACATCTTAAAGGCGCTGTGCCACCGTGACTATTTGGTAAGCTGGTAATGACTGTCATCTACTTTTATGTGTTGACTGATATATGAGTCGTGTGTCGCTATTGTAGCATAAAGGTCTTCAAATAATAAATGCAACTGAGAATAAATTTATAAAGATAATCAATACTTTATTAAATGGATTTTAGCGTTATGTCAGGAGGTGAGGTCATGTGTATAACTTTGCTTCTTCTCATAACGAGAGATAATAAGTCGTGAAATACCATTCAAGATTTACCATTATAGTCATTCATTATCTAGAGTCAATTACACTATTCCTTGAAAACAATAGCGATTGTTCCGCTTAAAGATCTGAAAAAGGAACTTGTCACTGTTTGAACGTTGAAGCAATAATAATTAACTACACATTGCAAATTACATAAAACCCCTTAACGTTACATGCATACTGTACATATACAGGCATGTACTGTACGTACGTCGAATTTACTGCATGAAATGTACTACCTGCAGGTGAGTTGGATTGGTCCATCTTATAGCCTACCTAACAGACCAAATGTAGTCTACTTTCACATTTGGAATATACCAAACAAATACTCGTAATAAAATAATACTTGTATGTTTTATTGTGTGAGATTTTCCACGTGCATATGAAGCACATGAAAGCTGACATCTTTAAACAAATTTTCTAAATTCGGCTTCTAAATGTTAGGGCCTTTATCAAACATGTGATTCGCACGGTGAGCATCGACATGCAAAGCGGAGAAGGGACAACTACTTTCAACGGTTCATGGAAAAAATGAAGCAGTTGTGGGACTCAACGCATCGATATTACGTGCTGATGGTGAGCGTGCAACAACTAATTCGCTAACAAACTTAGATTTAAATAAAGCTAGACTGTTCGGAAACTGGAGGATAACTTAACCCCGTATATTGTAAAACACAATTGTAACTTTTGTTTTCATTAGTTCACTGCAACTGAAGATATCCACTCAAAATTAAAGCAGAAGTTATCACAAAAACGAAATTTTGATTTCTCACTAAGTTAAATAAAGTCGTGTCAAAAAATTCACCAGAGGAAGAAGATTTGATAAACAAGAAGCATATGTAATGGATATACGAGGGACAGAGCAATAAAAACACCCTTTATGCTCTACTCTACTACTCATACCGCAATAACAATTAGTTTGGATAGGCTGATGTTTCTGTGAGATGATTATTCCAAATTTAATTGAAACCACATCCAAAATGACACTGTTGAGCATAGATAATGAAAGTCCGTGCACATAGAGAAACATTTACGGCTGTACGTTTCACATGCTCAAGGTCGTAGTCAATTCTAATTACACATAAATATTGCAAGTTCAAATGAATTGTGGCATTGCATGTGTTATGGTTTTATCTAAACTGCAGTCATTCAAACTTGATGAAGTTGTATCGTCTTTTTGTTTCAACAAACGTATTTCCTCGCTTGTGACTGTGTTTGTAATGTTGCACTTCCTATTTTTAGTTTCATCTCTTCCCTTTTCATAGAAGTACCGTATTTAGTGCATTCATTAAAAAAGAAACGTTGCCTGTCACNNAACAGAAAAAAGGATAAAAAAGAAACGTTGCCTGTCACATAACTTCCTTAAACATGTAGACCGTATGCTCAAATCACGTTCACAGCTTAACTTTCTAATCGTTTGTTTATTTTAAGTTTTTGGTTGAATTAATTTGCAATGTACCGAATATGTTTATTGATAGGACGATTAGTATGAACCTAAAACAGTTTCATCGTTGATATCAAATTTTCCTCTCTAGCTTTAATGAATATCTCCGTCCTGTTTAACTGCATATCTTAATTCGTTACAGAACAGCGGACAGGATGAATCCGTGGACGATGCCGAAATCATGGGTAACTCCATCCACCAAGGTTTACTACTCGACCCATGTAAAACTCACTACCGCACATGTTTGTCAATACACAGAGTTTGAAAATCAGTAAATGCATGTTTGAACAAGCTGCAATAAAAACGAGAGAAGAAAAGTAATGAATTCGAAAAAAAATGGATGTGAAAGAAATGACACTACAGGACGTGGGTGGGGTTGCTGCGGTTACATCTAAGTCTATCTTGCTTTAAAAAACGCTTTTGTTTCTGTAGATGATATCGCTCGTTTACAACTGAACTTTGGACCTATAAAACATAATATCTGTTGATATAAAGGATATTAAAACTAGTTGTTATTGATAATCAAGACTGTATACATGAAAGAAAAATCATAAAAAACAACAATAGTGACCTGCAGTGTACTTGATAGGACACAAATTCAATATGGGTGATATCCTCATGCTGGTCTAACAAAACGCAGCCTGCCATAGAAGTGTTAATGATAGGCATTATCGCCGAAATGTTTACACAGTTGATGGTGTCAGATTGCAAACAAATCACGGTAGGTATCGGTTAACTTGACAAAAGTGTTTTGTCAAATAGGGTAATTCATTTTGGTATAGCCTTCAATCGCATGTTATTTTTGTTTACCCTCCTTAAGTTTTTGAGTAGGCTGATTGGATATGTTTCAATCTCGGGATAAATGGCGTCTATAAATGCATGCACTAGGCCGTGTCGACTTTTCTGCACTTACCATGGGTATGAGTTGAGGGTCGTAAACCTCCACCTTTGTGCACATGGTTCATATGGGTGCACAGGTTGTTATCGCTTGCTTTCATCCAGTGAAAATGTAAAGCGAATAAACCTGATTTACGTCCACAGGGTAACTGATGTGAAAAAGATCGACAAAATATAAAAGCGGATCACCACACTGTCACAAATATTCCATGGGGGAGAAAATGTGATCCACATCTACACATATACGGTTATGAGGGAGAGGGGGCGGGCATGCTGGCTGATTGTCTTTATTTTACATCTAGATTATGAGGGAGAGGGGCGGCATATATGCTGGCTGATTGTTTTTATGTTACATCTAGATTACCCATTACATTTTGAAACACCTACAGGGTAGCGATTTAGCATCAGGGTAAAAATTTCAGTTTAGATCGATTTAAAGGGTTTATCTGCTTGTGCTGAAAATAGTGTGATTAATTGATTTTTTTCCAACTGTTGTGAATGTATTTAAATTCGTAACAAAGTAATATTGTCACATTTTCTCTGTACTTTCTCTTCAGAAGACGTAATCGACAAACTGAAAGAAGAGGCCGACTATTATCTCGAGCTGGTTAAGGTAATGTACGGAAAAGAGAACAACTAAAGTATTTCTACTTTCTATTAACTAGCAATCTTATGTCAAGACCGGTTATGTGAATTATCTCAGTAACAATTGATGATGGCTTTAGACTTTCAGTACCAGATGTATCAGACGATGATGGCTACGACAAGAATTTAGATATATTATTCCCTTTGATAGCAATTATTGTACAATCAATTCTTTTCAATGTAAAGTAACATATTTCCGTAAAGATTACCAATGACGCACGATTAACATACAATTCTGCTTTAAGTAACACAGCTCTGCATCATGTAACGTGACTGTCAGAGCAATTGGCAGCCAATGCTCAGAGAAAAGTTCTATCATCAATACAACACTGGTCCCGCAAATATATGTCTAGATTGCTGCTTGTTTATCTTCCAACAAATTGCAATTTTGCAATATTTGGAAGCTCCCGGCAGTTGTGAAAATTACCATGGAATGGATTGGTCTCTGCTAATTATCAAGGAGAGATTTTATTTTTGTCGTTTTAATAATGTTTTCAATCCAACTTGCAAAACAAATGCATGGGCACGGCACAACAATCTGAGTAACACAAATTTCTCAGCATCATTCTTTCTGGTATGGTCGTATATTTTAGGACATTACCTTTACATAGGTGAATGTATCTCCACTGTTTTTGGCATTATTGTGTACTTGATATGTGGAAAATGATGTGAAACGTCACTGAGGCAGACAACTGTACCGTCAANNCATTATTGTGTACTTGATATGTGGGTCTTTAGGGAGAAACCTGATCTGCTACATTTTCATTTTCTGATATATCCAGGGAGAAGACCAGAGACTGGAAATTGAATCCTCCAAGTATCAACTGTTTAATGAGGTATGATTGAATGGAGCCTTAATATGCCCTGTTTCAGATTAATGAAGTTGGATGTCCGACAGATTTTCAAAAAAGAGTGGTAATTCGCAACCGCTAAACAAAGGTTTAGAACCAATCTGAACAAATAATATGTATACAAGAGAGTATTATCAAAGAATGAGTGAATTGTCAGCAATGGCAAAAGTTCTTACATTAGAGTAGTAATATGTGAAATAAACTGTGTTGATCTGTAAACAACATGAGAACATGAGTTTGCCTTGTGCAATCTTAATTCAAGTCATGAGCAGCGTGACTCTCTAACAGTGAAGAAATTTCAAAGTCATATATGAAAAACAAAACACATCTAATTTTCTGTTTATATTTTTCCTCATGAAGATGATATATACTCACCAAATGCGGTAGATTTACATTTCTAGGGGCAAGGAAGCTCAGAAATATTTACGTTTGTTACTCCTGTTATATTCGCGAAATGAGGCAGAAGACTTGCGGTCCAGTATCAACAGTTCTCATGCCGTCCTTCCTTTTTGACATCATACTTCTCGTTTCTTTGTCAGCCGATGAGATCATTTTAACCCAGGCCTACATCAACACCCCCCCATCTTATTACGTAACTATGTAAACCACGTTTTCAGTTTTAACTACTTCAGATACCTTTGCATAACTTTACATCTTGATGAAAACTAGAGTAATGTCTACATTACCTGTATCAATATATACAATGGTAACACCACAGAGTAAGACTTCCACATGCGGCATCGGAAATTGTTGTTCTGTTTCCTTATAGCATGCAAGTATAATTCAGTTAAAAAACAACTTTATAGAACAAAAAGCTTTTTTAATGTAATGAAAACTACCATTTATTGCTCAAACATTCAGAATGAATAGTGAAAAGTAAATATAAGCAAGATTTTAAAGGACAATGAGGAGGAACATTTGGCATAGGTCACTACATACAATCAGTGTTGTCATTAAACTTTCCCCAAAAAACATCATTCCGTTATTAACTATTTCATGGACACAATTTGCATAGTTTTATGTCGATTCATTTTTTTTTTGTTCTTCTGAAGGACTGTTTGCTGTATCGCATACTTTATTTTCCTGTACAACTGCCCGTCTTCAACGCTCTTGAGTTACAAAAAGCCCAAGTTTCCCTCGGAGGCGGTGACTTTAGGACTTTCGACGAAGGGACGTTGCAGTATCTCGACGAACATTTCAAACATGATAGCGTTTACCGCGTACCACCGTTTTGGTTTCACAAAGATAAAATAGGTACAAACCGTAAAGCGAAAAACGATCTGACGTTGTATTCCGAAGACGAGCTGTGGACGTTAAAAGAGAGAGGCATATTAAACAAGAAACAAATCGCGAACATAGTGACAGAAAGAAATGCCGATCGAGCCGTCGAGGATGTCGTTCGAGTCCTCCACAAATGGGGTGAAAATTCAGGTGAAAACATGTTTATATTCACGAATTACAAATACCAGGATTACTTAAAAAATGTCAAACCGATGGCAAATGTTACAAACGTAGATGGTGACCACGATATCATCGCTATATCACAGCGGCACGGAGTCTTATTTATTCAAGTTAAAAGTTGCGAAAAGACGGAAAATGATCGTAACATCAAGCACAAAGCGCAGGACGCGCTGTATCAGACAATGAAGGATAGGTTCGTATTTCTGCAGTCCAACAGAGATCTGTCTTACGTTACCATGACTACCCCGATATACGGTTTCGTAGCGTTGCCAAATCTGAAGGACAGCGACCTAAATAAATACCACTTTTGTTTTCGTCACTCTGGTCTGATTTTGACAGGATCGAATTTGAAAAATATTGATAAATTTTCGACTTGGCTGGAGCATGCGTTGTCCAGTTCTTCCCGACGACGAATGACTAACTTTAGAGCATTCACCCGCCAACAATTTCGCGAGTTATGTGGTAGATATGTTGGACTTGCATCGTCCGTTACTGTTCCAACTGAATCTCAAGCCATCCAAAAATCTGGTAAGAAATTGAGCCTAATAAGTTTTTTGTCCCCCACCCAGTTGCGAGTCCGCGATTCCAAAAGTAAATTCATGATAATATCAGGTGACACAGGTACAGGGAAAAGTCTAATACTTGCATCGAAAGCTCGCCAACTGCTCGAGAATAACAGAAATGGATCGTCACGATGTACAGTTAACATTGTGACTTGTACAGATATTAACGACTCGTTATTTTGTGCCCTTAAAATGTCATACAGGTCGAGTCAACAACTAGAAAAGTTTTTGAGCAATAACAAAGAAGTTAAGATCTTTCAGTTCAGGGTTCTCCATCAAGATGAACTTGGAACTGAGTTTAAGGTCACGCCTGAACTGTTGGTCAAGACCATTCGTAAATTGACCTCCGGAAGTGACAACGTGCAGCATGTTTTGATGGACGAGGTACCCTTCGAATTGCTGAAGATGTCCAAGGAGCTTTTGGAAGATGAGATAGAAACAATTCCTATGAATAGTTACGTTTGGTTGTCAGTTTCGACTCACACCTACCGCGTAGATGCCCGGAATAACAAAAGTCCCTGTTGGATAAAGGAACACATGCCTTGCAATTTTCAATTCGAATATTTAGAATTGGTCAAACGTGTCCCAAGGAGCCTCTTCAACGTTATCAAAGAAATACAGGCTATCACTGGAAACGGCCACAGTGAATTTTCCAAATGTGGACACGTGATCGAGGGATTAAAACCGTTGCTTTACCGACTGAAAGAGTGTTCGTGCTCACCACGGCAGCCAGATCATGACTTCATGAAATGCGCGTGCGTAGAAGAAAGAATTCAGCACACTTTCTCTAAAATAATAGACCAGGTCGGGATGAAAAATATGGATGACGTCACCATTGTCGTTCATAACTTTGCCATCCATGGAACATCTTTCAAAGATTTGAAACATCTTCTTGAAACTGCATTTACCTCTCTGGGTATTGAGCTTGTCTGGTCCACTGTTCTTTTCAAATCACCTTTAGAGACAAACGTTGAATCAGAAACGAAACGGGTAATGGTCGTTGATACCCGTACATTTGTAGGTTGTGAGGGGAAGATTTTGATAAGTTTGGATCAGTGTGGGATGTTCCAATATTTTCGAGGGGAAAGAGGCGTCGGTTGGCACCGCATCACGTTGGTCAGGTGTGTAGGTCAGTACATCTACGTCTCGTGGTCAGAAGAGGAATCTGCTGAGAACTGGAGGAAGTACGTCAGAGAGTACCAGATGGATGTTCTTGCTAGAAACAATTTAACAGAGGAGCAGATGAAGTTCCGTGAGGATCAGATCAACCAGGCTCTGTCGGCTAGTTACAACATCAGTTGCTTAGAGAAACTTGTGAAAAAAGAACTCTTCATTGTTAAATGACTTAAACCATTATTTGGCATATCGATGAGCGGGACTGAAGGTAAACCGATCGCACGACTGAGGGTGTAGGGGGTAGAATCAGTTCCAGTTCATGCTAACAAGAAAAGGTACAAAGTGAAATAACTACAGTATTGGAAACACATACCCTCGTCGAGTTCAGAATGTGATACCGCCATCAGTGGTCCAATCCTTATGAGCCGAGGAACTAAATGATTTTAACGATTTAAATCACCAGCTACGTATATCAATCTTCAGGTTTTCTCTTAACTTGTTTTTCTGATAAAAGCTTAAATAGTTAATGGAACACCCCTCCTTGTTGTCCTTTCTTCATGTGAGATATATATTTTTCTTCATTTTTTAGGTTTATTGTTACTTAGTTTAAAGTAATGACAATAAATTTAATTGATAATGAAGTTGCAAATCTCTCACCTGTTATAAATTGCAGTAAATGCAGAAAATCATGATTTTCTTGATCATGATGAAGAAGATACTTTATCCGCGTCTGCCACTTTTACAGCGCTACCGGTAATTCTTTCTTCCTTTTTATTATTATTACAAAAACATGGACATGCAAGGATGACGTTTGCTTTTAATACGTGCAATATTACAGGTTATGTGTAAAATTGTGGCGACAAAATTTTAGTCTACAACTCGGGTTACTGTTGATAATCCCATAAATATTTGAAACTCTTATGGTCATTATTTTGAACCATTGGCGTCCAAGTTGGCTATAGCAAAATTGAAAAAGTGCAATTTGACAAAACGCAGTGTACCATATGTATCCAATAATGCTAAATTCGTGTGTGTTCCATCCATAAGTGATTAACTTGATATATGGTGAAAGACCAGGTTATGATAATCTTACAACATTTAAAAAAGGATCTCTATGATCCTATTACCTTCACTTTTTGTCTTATTAGCCTCCCTTTCTATTTTTCTGTTGTTGATTTTCTCCCAGTTTGTTACATATGTTGTCCCTATTTAAAGACACTGGTAAAACTGGTGTTCTCTCGAGTTGTCTTCCTGTTTCTATTCTTCCAATTACTTGTGTGAAATTTATAAAGGCCGCGCTTGTCATAGACTATGGAATTTTTTGTTGATATACAACAATAAGCTGACGTTTATCTATCAGTAATCGAAAAACCATCCCACTTACATGGCTTTTTTAAGTTCTTTGATAACATCATAAAGTTAAATAATCACGTTGAAACAGTTGCTTTATTCTTAGATTTATCGAAAACTTGGGATATCATTGACCACATATTTTCCACCGAACGGCTCTGAAGTAGTGTTAAAATATTCATTATGGTGGACACATAAAAGTGTAAGATTTAAAGGTAGGGTCTAATGTTTTGCAGATATAAAATATGACATGTATATTTATTTTGATATAAATGACAAGGATATATCTGAGGACCACATTTATTTCTCGTTAAAAAAAACGATATACACGAATCGTCTAATGTATATAAAATTTTGTCTTACTTTATCTAACATTTATTTCCTTTAAGTATTCGGTGAAGCTAAAGTTGCCAAAGCTTTCGAAACCATTAAGCAAAGTTTAAAATAAAATAAAAATTGCACTTGGTTAGCGACAAACCTCAAAGTTTATTTTAAAAAAATCTCCAAGTGTTTAGAGGCCTATCTTTGTTACAATTAAATACTTCACACTTCGGAGAGTTTGAAGTAGCAATTTTCCTCAGGGTTCAAATTGATAACCAGTTAACTTGGAAGGATCGACTAAGAGGAAAACAGTAATTAAAAATTGTAGGTCTTTGTTTTTTCAAGCCCGTTTTTGACCTCTATAGAATGCTCTCATTCCCCCACCTGAGCTGTGGTAAATTGTTGTAGGGATTTTTTGTTACTTAATCAACTGCAACTGTAGAAACGAGCATTACGATTTTTCAGCACCGCCCCCTCAACCCGTCAAATTGCACCACCTATATTCATTCAACACAAATTTTTCAATTTCAATGAGCGGTAATACTGATAGGAATCTTCATTCATATACATATGCTGAGTAAATGTACTTCATTCTTTTACGGCAATTTTTTTGCAATTTCATACGGCAATTTCCGTTCATACTGTAGTGGATTTAAAACACTTGCAAAAGGGAATTTAATTTCGGAAAGATCAAGAAGAGAAAGCTAAAGCTGTCTCTTTCGGATATAGGATAGCCAACAATCAGATCTTAATGTAACTCGTTATTACTTACAATTTGTCTCTTCTGTTACCATTGCATTTATTCTGTTTCTTTTCATTTTCTTTTGTTATTCCTTACTCATTGAAAGATTTTTTTTGTAGTAGGGAAAAGGGACCAGACTGGAAATGTTCTCTGGTTTCTCCTTTACACTCGTTTGTACGTATATTTATACGAACAAACGAGTATATTTTAGCGATTTTAAATATTCCTTTGCCATGGGATTGAAAGAAATTCAATGAAACTGGAATTATTATTTAAATAATTATACATTTCGAAAACTGAAAAACGTATGGTAAAATAAGTAAGCTGTAATCACCTCTTTTGTATAGAGACAGGAGAATGGCAATTTTCAATGTTGTATGGAAAGAGAATATTTTTCTAAAGAGCTAAATGGGTGTGTGTGTATGTGGTGAGGGGGCGGGTCTTGTTGATGCGCGTGTGTACAGTATGTTTCAATAGGCCCAATTACGTAAGCATATGTGTTCTGCACAAATGTGCGCCTGTGTCATAATATTTGAATATCGGCATTTACTCAGTCGTCTGACACTTTTCGGCGTTAATGTTTTCACAATCACTTACTGGTTAAATTTACAAAGACAAATCACTGTTTGTTGAATAAAGTCACTTAATCACTATGAAACTGTATTGGCTGTCGTGATAAAATATTACGAGTGATATCGAATTCATTTGTGTTGCTTATTTATATGATTCAAATCTTATCAACAACGGGAGGAATGCCTGTGTGCTTCCAGGAACTAGTATCATCAACTCTGAATTCATTTAAACCGGTCGGATTTAACGTCTATTCTGTCTTACAATGTTGGTTTTGCATTGCACTAAGCTCACATGAAAAAGTATGCCTTTCTAAACGGTACGAGCCTCGCATAAACATGTCTTGTCATATGCAAGTCACAGTCTTTGATGCCTTTCATCAGAGTGTATTAAACTCCATATTTAATGCACGGGGAATAAATTAAGATCATGCAAATTTTGATATCTAAAGAAAACGAAACTTATGAAAACACCTTGCTTATCCAACCCAGATGGGGGGATCATACTGCCCTATCTAAAATTCTTCATACTTCAGGATATTCGTAAATGACGAAAAGAAAAAAAAAACAATTCCCGCACTATGAATGATGGTGTTTTTCATGCATTATTTTCTGTCACCAACCACATCGTATTTTACCTACACACACTAACATGATTTACCTGTCTTTATCTCTATACGTGTGAAAAAATTTGGTTACTAAATAGCTGTAATCTCGCTTAAAATCCCATAACTATGTCACATTCCTGGGGACTGGGGTAAACAGAAAAATAAAAAACCCACATCAATAATATTTACTAGTTTATTTCCCCCCCCCCCCCNNGAAAAAAAAATCCAGTGGGCAAAAAGAAAAATTTTAGGGGTTGTTACTGCCTCCCGCCCATCCCGCCACCCGTCTCTTCATGGCTTTCGTTCTGAGTCTGAGTCCCCTTGAAGGAAAGAAATTGATCGTGTATCGGTAGGATCTGCTTTACATGAGTTCACGACGAATGAATTAGGTTTACATCAAGTATGGGACAGATTTAACAGTCCAACATTCGTTGCAATATGGATTTGTTCGGATTTTATCCCCAGAACCTCAATCATCATACCTGGAATATAGACCACTCTTGCAATGACGTCACAACAAACAAGAGCTCCATCCTTGAGGTAAGCAAACGAACACTCAGTAAATATGTTTACGCTAAGCGGTGTATAGATGGAAGGGCAGAGACACCGCCCGTGCACATCCATGTACAGAGTATAGGTTTATTGTAGAATGAGTCGAACTAGTGTTAGTTATGGCGGTTTGTTTGAGATATACGCCATAGTATGACTGCCATGTCAGGCCCTAAACGTTACAGTACATAAACCTCCGGTGACAATACAGAGAGAGCGGGAGGGGGTGGGGGTCGAGAGACGTTGAGCGCAGAAGAAGGTCCATAGAGAGATCCATTTGATTTGAAATAGTTGTGTTCCATATATTCACCATTGTACTAGCACACAGAAATGAGATAAAAACAGAATTGATTAAACAAAGGATGATGATGATGACGATGATGATGATGATGATGATGATGATGATGATAATGATGATGATGAAGAGGAGGAGGAGGAGGATGACAAAGGAGAGCAGGATATAATCGGCCTACATAGTGCACAAAGATAGGTGTTCACAGTTTGAAGATGGTATTACCTGCATTCTCCGGACCTCGTGGTTCGTCGACGGTTATGATGTTGAGAGTCACGAGGTCGAAGTTGACGAATCAAAATCGAAAAGGTCTATATGTAAATTGTTGCCACCTATGATTAGCTAATCCGGAAGTTATTGCGAAATCTTTCTCAGTAACAGGATATGCTCCTATCATTCTTATATATTCTGTTATCAATACTACCTGACTGAAGAGAATAAGGAAGAAGGTTAACAAACTCAGGTGAACATTGGAAATTGAACTCTATGTGAACCCTAAATTATTAAGCCCGTACTAAATTCAACATATGCAACACTAAAAGCTCAATTAATTATGATTGATAAAACCCAGGGATTTAACCAGGGAAGGAATTTAAGGAATCTTCACGCTTTTCCTCGAACTGGCTCAAGGAGGGCGCTTCATTGTGTCACTCTGACGTCATATGCAAGGGTCTATTTGAAATAATTGCAAATGTGCAAATAGAACGAGAGAAACCGTCGAATTCACTTTGTGAGGTGCACTAGCTACAGTATGTGATAATTAGGCCGTTCCAGGTACTGATATGATTTGAACTGTTTAGCTAATTCGTGACGTGATTCGTGTTCCTCTCTCCGACCGAAAATAACAATAATAATAATAAATGAGTTACGAATTGGAAAATAATTGGACAATGTCATGAAATGGACAATATCTTGTTTTTTTGTTGTTGTTTTTTTTTTTGTTTTTCTTTAATTTTATTTTAAAAAGTTGACATTATGCACACAAACAAAGATCGGATAATATGCGAATAACCTCCGTTATTAGCACGAACCGAACCCCTACGTTTTTAGGCAAGACCTATAGTACGATGACCAGCTTAGAGCCATAGGCTATTTTAACGTTAAAGGAGACAAAACCCTCATTTACTGTATATAGAAATATATTCTCACGCTATCAAATTACTTTTGCAAATCTAATTTCCCAGAGTTTTCACGGTTTATTTTTGTGCACCTGCCTAGCCTTCTGCCATTGTTTCACGTTACAAAAACATCGAATGACAGTAGTGATGTCAATTCAAAAGTTCAAAGTTTAATTGTATTTTTCATGGTTGATAGATCCCTGTAAACATTTTGCTATAGGTTGGACGTCTGTTTTTCATCCAGTCGGTCGGATTAATCGAGGTTGGGTATAGTTATCAGAGGTAAGTTTGACTTCGTTGAAAGGAATTGAACATATCTTTTGCGACTGAAAAACGAAGAACAGATGTATTAATTACATTAACATGTATGCAACCCGCCGGTTTGAGCAGGACGCTAACAGGTTTCAACAGGTATTAAGAGGTAGCAACGGGTTTCAACGGTTGAACAGCTAGTTTTGAAAGATGTCAATTGGTTTTAACTTGTTTCAAAAAGTTCTTGAGGCGTTAAATTGTCCGGTGGTGAACAATATTGTTGTTATTAGACTTCTAGCTATGTGCAATAATTAAAACTTCCAAAGAGGGTCCCTTCTCAAAGTAAATGGAATACAGTAGGGCCTAGTAGGCCTTTATATCGCTACATATATCAATCATGTGTATAACAAAAGTATTCAACAGGTATTCTGAATGCAAATGTCAATAGACAAAAGAACTTCCATCTTCTTGTTCAGTTTTATATTGACACCGTTGGTACTCTAAGATCATCTGTGGACATTTCTTCAGCTGACTTCCTGCATCACTATAAAATTTTGTAAGTCTGCAGTTATACCATGATGAGTGACTGAATAATTCCACACATGAACAAGGTTGCCATGCATTTCACGAACGTTACAGAGAATACCCTGTTTGAGCATTCTGATTGGTCCATGTTTTTTACTCTGGAACTGAGGTATAACATCAACGGCTACAGAGAGTGCAGTTCATGTCTTATATCTCTTGGTTTCAAAGGTGTTAACATTCTCCCATATGCTGAGAAAAGGATAAAATATTGTTACCACATGAAACTGTCAAATTCCTTAAGGAAATAGTAGTTGAATTTACTATTTATTCCCATGGCTCTCTTCTACCCAGTTGAACCCAGTTAAACTGGGGTCAACTGGGATTTTGACCGGGGGGGGCCTAAGATGGATTCTTGAACTCCCACTCGCTAATAAGCTCACACTTCACTCTGAAAAACGGTTCACTAGAAAATTTTGCCACCCCAGCGGTTTCTCTTGCCGCCACCCCCCCCAAAAAAAAAGAGAGAAAATATTATATCAACCTGCACCTTGTTAACGTCACAGAAATAGTGGTACTGCTAACAACCATATTTTAGATCAAATGTGTGACAGATTGTAGGTGGCACTATATACATGTTCAAATTTCGCAGAAGTGGTTAAGTCGTAATATCTCCATGGTGTATCGAAGTGTTGCGTCGAGCAAGATCGAGGTTATTTAACGAACATTTAAACGGTCGCTGTACATGTGAATTTCGAGCACTATGACAATCCCTTCTCTGCTTCCCGTAGTTGGCTGGGGAGGGTTTGCTGGTGTACTGTTGGTAAGCCATGGAAGGTATTTTAAGAGAGTTGGGCCAGTCTTGTGTATGCTCTTGTCTAGGCTACATGACGAACGTTAGGCTGGCCGCGCCTAACGTTACAGTAGCCTTCTACAACTGCAAGCTCAACTAAAGCCAAGGCAAAGCCATAGGCATTTCAGTAACACAAGTAACAACTTGTGTGCCCTGGTATGGCAAAGCTAGCAAGTCAATACTATGCCTAGCGTACAACTTAACAGGGCTACGTATAGTGCACTGCATTGTTTGTCTACACTACAGCACAGTGTTGTTGCTTATCGTAGGCACAAACAACAGTTGTGATAGTATGTGCAGGACCCGTAATTAACACACTTGAGGAATCCATCGCTGATATTTTAAATGTCACAAATGAGCCCTTATTTAGAAGAAACGTACCTGAAATGGGTTCATAATCGTGAAATACGTAATTGTGGTTAGATTCAAGAAGGTTAGGCTCACTTCAGTAACGTTGCCACACTGATAGCAAGTAATTTTTGAAGGAAGAGCGCCAATTTTGGGGGCGCGCCAACTACAGGGTACTGTGTATATACAGTAAGTCTTCACTTCAGCAGCCTGCAAGTGCAACTGTTTTACTAGATTTTCCAAATTGTAAATCATCACAGTGATCAGTATTTCATTTGAGAACTTTATGCTAATCCATTTGTGTATTAGTAAAGGAAATTAATGCATGACTTAAACCTAAAATAAGCTTTCCGTAGATTTTGAGAGGGATGTCCTTTTCAATGTTTCATTCATATTTCTTTTGTTTCATCACAATGCATCAATATTGATTTTAAACTGCAGTACAATCATAACAAATATTAATCCCTTACAAAGAAAACTCTGTGAAAAGGGGTGCCTGCATATTAAAGAAACCTTAATTGGCTTAATGAGTAGCTACACTCCCTGAGTACAGGGAAAACAACAGGACAATACCAAATTATAAAACAAAACAAGAAAACTAGCAGCAGACATAAGTGCATTATCTTAGAAGTTAATAAGTATTTAAGTAGATTTGATGGACTTTAAGTAGGTATAGTAAATTTCTGCTTTCTGGGGACCTGCTTTACAGTTTCACTGATAGAATGCCTGACTTTTGCAAGTTGTTCTTGGAAGTACAGTAGAATAAAGTTAACAGAGAAAACAATTTAAAGTGTGTCCAACTGTTAGGATGAGGGATGGAGGGGGCAGTTTGACACTGCAAGATGGGTAAAGAGGGTGGTAGTTTAAAAAAGATTTAGGACCACTGATCTATATAAATGAACATTTTGAGTTTTTACCTTATATACTTTAATCATCATTGATCAAGTCCTGAAAGGTACTGTATATTGGCCACTGAAGACAGTTCATATCAAATGAAACACAATTTTTAGCTCACACACCAAGTGTGTCAGGTACAGTATTAGAATTAGGCTGATGTCATCAAGTTTTTTCAATAGACTTCTGTTTTGTCATTTTTGAGATATTTGTCTGAAATTTTTTCAGTGTGGTTTTTTTTTGATAGACATATTTTTTCCACCTAATTTCAATTTGACTGACTTAATTTATAGGTGAGTTGCAATATAATTTTTGGAGGAAAATGGACTTTTGGTTGCTTTTTTGCACACAACACTCTAACTGAACGGGTTTAGCTGGAGAGCTATTCTGTGGTCACTCTAGTAAACAATAATCAAATTTTACAGTTGGACTGGCCAGCCTATCTGCCCTGTGGGTCATCAAATCCAACTGAACTATCACCTATCGATAACACATTCTGATACTAGTAAATTGACACGTAAATTAAGTTAGTGAAGCATGTGGCTGAGTGATCATTGTAACCTACAAACCATGTACATTCTAATTTTACAACCATCGCAAAAATCTAGTCCAGTGCACAT
>VJOZ01026207.1:0-10698 GCA_009801055.1 Stichopus horrens
ATTCAGTCTCATCAATAAATATCTGTCAAAGCTTCATCTCCTCAAAACATTATGCATGTGATGAGTAACGGATGCATCATTTGAATTTTAAAAAGTTTGGGTGAACAAATTTTTGTTGAGCAACAAATAACTAAATTTCTGATCTGTGAGAATCTTATTCCTTGAAAAGGCTACTGTAATTCGTTGTTTTGAATAATCTATCATTCTATGTCCACAAAAAAAGGTTTTAAAAAATATGGTTGTTTTCGGTAAAACAAACGCCCTATTTCCTTTTAAAGTTCATGTATTTGATTCCAAAGGCCATAGAAAGACCACGTGAGAGAATGCCTTTAACATATTTTGCTACCATATGCAACGTCTATTACCCTTATGCTTGTATTCGTCGAAGTTACTTTTCTGCGCCGTCTCTGTTGCGTCACGTGTCATCAATTGTCCACATCCGGTCAGTGTAGAGAGCTTGATATTTCTTGATATTTATTTGAATCACCGCATTGTCTATATCATACGGAAGCGTATGGTTGTCACCTAAGCATGTTTTTTTTTTCAACTTTTCGTAAGTACGAACATCGCGAACGTTCGAAACTACTTTCATACTTACAAAAATCTTTTCGAACGTGCGAAAAAAATTTTGAACGTACGAAAAACTTTATGTTCGAAAAACTTTTCGTACTTACGAAAATCTTTTCGAACGTGTCACAAAAAATTTGTTACGTTCGAAAAGATTTTCGTATGTACGAAAAGTTTTTGGAACGTTCGAAAAGATTTTCAAACGTACGAAAATTTAAAAAAAAAAAATAAATCTTAGGTGACAGCAATACGCTTCCGCACAATCACATTTGTAATGCTGCAAAAACTTGATTCTTTGAAATATTTTGGAAACGTTTCCTTATAGTTTGTACAAAAATACCAGATACTGTACGTGGTTTCTAAAGCTATTTACAAGAGTAAGAAGGTATAACAAGTTTTTTTTTTAGTCCCACTTTTGAAAATGTAGAAATAACATCACATTCTCCAGTAAGTAGGCCATGCATGCGCCCGCGCTCTACTTCTCGCAGATGGCGTAGGACGTGGAGTCGCAGTCGACGTCGAACCACTTGCCGGTGAATCCGACTATCCTCACACAGTTCTCGTTGGTTCCACCGTTCGGTTCATCATTTCCGAATAAAGATCCCCAGTTGTAAAAAGTTGCTTCGTTACCGTCAAACTTCCACACTCCTGTAAATCAGATGACAAATGGCCTAGAGTGAAATCAGATGCAGTATTACGTTTGACCAATAAAATTACTACATTTACTGTTCTGATTGTCTTGTAACATTTGAAGACTTTGTAACATTTGAAAATTTTTCTATTGTAACATTTGAAAACTTGTAATCTCCGGCTCCATAGCCATTCTACCAAACCAGTCCAGTTTATTTCATTCTAAGCGACACTCAAATACTTAAAGACAAGTTGTGCTAAATATCTCATCTTTTTATTAAATGAGAACCTGTAATTTAAACCACATGTTGGCCGTTTATGTAGTAATCTTGCCAAAGTATGGTGACATTTTTTATCGTGTTTTCGTTACCTTTTCTTCTCATCCTGTTAATGCTACTCAATTCACTCATATGAGTTCCTCCCTTAACGTCACAAATTTGCATATTCGGCTTACGTTTATTTGTATACGTCACCATGTACTTTGAAACTAGTTTATTGCTCGATGTTTTTGGCCGGTGTCATTCCTTTTGCCTTAAATTATTTCTTCATGAAAACATTCTATATTCATTCGTTCTTTTTTGTTTGGTCACCAGCTTCGTTAACCTTACAGTTTTGTTCCAGTGTCCCGTTGATACACAGGATGTATGTTTTATGCACAATAGAAATAAATAAAATAAACAGACCTGAGTTGCAAGTTTCTGGTATTTAAGGATGGATATTGGCACCTAAACTGAATGCCGTGCAGTTGACCTAAGTAAACCTAAGATGCCTACCTTCCTCTTCTTCGTCAGTCAAGCCAATGAAAGCATATTTCGACAAGAAATGAGCGCACATATCTACTAAGTCTTCGACGATTTCGTTCTCTTCCGGAGTTTCCACGTGTACAAGATGGCCGCCACTATTAGAACATCTCTTATCCGCATCAGACATTTTGGTTTTATCTGGTATGAACATATAGGAACTGGAGCCATGTGTCTCCCAACCACCTTGGCAAACCGGAACCTGATCTCCAGACGTCGTAGAGGCGATGGTGTCAGACCCTGTGGTTACAGCATTGTTGACATGGGTGGATGTCACCGAAGGGCCATATGCGTCGATGGTTGACACACCATGTGTCGTCATAATGTTCTCCGGAGGTGACGTCAGACTACCTCCAGAGACCGTGTCATTCACCCCGAATGTGGTCACAATGTGTCCTGACGATGACGTCACACCGTCCTTAGTAACCATGTGTTGAGTGGCAAGATCAGATGAACTGACTGTCCTCGATACAGTATTACTGTCATGGGTGGATATGACTGCAGAATTGTCTATGTCAACTGTTGTCGCTACATCGTCTCCCGAAGATGACGTCAAACCACTGCCGGTTACCATGGCTACGCTGATTAGATCACTGGACCATGAACCTACTGTCGAATGGAATTCGTGGGATACGTCATCATCCCGGAGGGCTATTTTAAAATAAATTTTTTACAGAATTCAGACTAACAAAGATGTAATGTATGTACCAAATCTAGAATTGCCACTATAGTCTTTGGTGATTGATATTTACACCGTAGTTATAATTCCCTATGTCATTTATAAGAGGCTTTTGCTCGGCTACTGACAAGATTTTAGACTCCAGTCCAATTTTGTCAGACTATAGCTGGTTCTTGACTTGGTGCTATACTTTAATGTAAAAGTTTAGGTGATGACGAAGCACCTTCTAATTACAAAACCTCTCATATTGGCTTTGCCAGTCACCATAAGTTTTGGAAATGAACAAACAATTTGTCGTATCAATAAACAAACCGAACTATGGGATTTTGTACCGTTTTCTTTCCATTTTCGTGTTTTTAACTCTTTAACAATTCTGAAATTTTGAATTTTGGATAAAAATTATTTTAAGGTGTTTTTGTCCTGTGTTATACTGTGATGTGTGTAATCCGTATTACATGGACAAAGGTAATGAATAATCTACTAATCATCTCATCAATTAGTTTATACCGCTAGCATATAACATTTAAAATCATAAATTATGATTATACCTGGGTGTACCTGCTGACAACGCTATGAAGAAAGGCGAGACATATAAGTGGTTTAAAGTTTGGAGATGATTCTTTAAACGGTGAGCAATGCTTGGGGCCTCCGAAATACTCGTCTTTAAACAAAGTTACATCTTGTTTCTCATTTATCTTATGATTGAAAATATTCCCACGAACGTGTGCAATCTGGAAATTCCCGGCGAATAACACTCTTCATTCGCATCAACCTAACCCTAAACGTTAGCCTAACAGCGATAGCTGATTGACTAACATATCGTTGGTGCAAATTAATTCTCACGAATTTGTTCCGGCGGATAGCGACAATTCCTATCTTTGGCAGATGAGAGTGAAACACTTGCGTAGATATTTTCCATCATTTAACGAGAATTTAGTACATAACAGTGCTAGCACTCATAGCAATCATTTTAACAGAGCTTAACGTGTACTAATAAGCAATCAGTGGCGCCCGGTACAGAGGAGGGGCGAAGGGGACGCGTGTTCCTCGAATCATAGTTTGAATCAAAAGATAAGTTTTTGTTGAAAACTTATTTAATCTACATTTATTTGTAGGAATGAGTTGAGGTGTTAAGTAGAATTAGAATGGGCTCAGGAACGCCACACGAGGATGATATCACGTGTACTGTCTAAGCAGAGCGCCATCATCTGTTGGCACCGTGGCCCTGAAGGGACATTTCGATGTTTCAACTTTTTCGTTGTGATGTTTTGAGTTTTCAATGTTCCTATATATGTTTCGAGATTTTCGTTTCGGTATTTCGATGTTCGGAGATTTCGATGTTTCGATATTTTAGCTTAAGTTCCTCTTTGGTGTCTTCAAGATAATCCTTCACATTTTGACTTTATGTCATTTTCGGTGACCAAGTCGAAAATTCAAAGTCAGAAAACAACATGCCATGTGGCTAAGGCCATTGAGTTTGTTATAAAGTCACCTCACGACCACTCTCTTCCTGTCTTTCGGCCTCCAATCCTCTCGCGGTACGACGGAGGTCAGATCAGGGAGTTGCTATTTTACAAACAACAAGTAGCTCCCTGGTCTCGTCGAAGTATATAAAAGCCCGTGCGCGTGGTATGTGAGCTGGTGTGACGAGTGCTGAAAGTCCAGACATCGAAAGAAAAAAAATGAAACATAGAAAATTCCAAACAAAAAAATCGAAATACCGAAACACCGAAATTTCGGAAAGAAAGAGTCGAAACATTGAAGCAAAAAATCGAAATATCGAAATGTCTCTTCAGGACCACGGTACCAAGTATGGTGGCGCTCTTCTTAGACAGTTTTTATCCTGTCATAGTCGTATTGCGATGCATGCCGCCCCTCAACTATTACAACTGGAGGCACCCCTCATGACTCATTATACTCTGGTTAGATAATTTTCTGTTGCAACTCGTAAATCTGTCGTACATTTCAACATTATATATATACCATATTGCGTCTCCATCAGAGTAGGAGTCTTAGACATTTATCCTTTTTGTATATCAACTAGGCTGGAGAGAGCATAGCAAAAATACATTAGACATGCATATTCATGAAGATAATAGTAATACGTCATCGGTGATGCAATTGTCTCGTTTCTTTAACGTGCTGCAACAGTACTGGAGCTGGTCAGGATATTAATCAGGTCCCATGTATCGTAATATTAATTCAGTTCGTTGCCCTTTGCGAAACAAAAAAAAAACCAAACAAACAAATGGGTTTGTTCTGTAACAGCAAACTCCAGAATACTACTTTATCCAATATTTATATTCAAAGTGTCTTATTTTTCTCGTGGAACTGATAGTAAAGCAGTCATCTTTATGTGCACATCGTTCTTACCTTTCGTAGAGCCAATACATCGAAAGGTCTGATAACTTGAACTTGCTGTTCCTATGAATAAAGTTATACAGGGTAAAAAGTGACGATACATCTGAGTATTGGTTATTTCAAGCAACGCAAAGTTGCCTCTGTTTAAATTTGTGTACGTACAGCGGCAAGGGATTTCGATGACTGACGTAGGAGTGTGGGTATCTAGGTGTCTTAAGATGGATGTAAGCTTTCAAATGCGTATTTTCAGTGTGTTTTACCAAAGTGGCAGTATAGTAAAGAAAGATCCGTGTATCGTCTTGACAAATTTTGATATAATGTTTGTCACGATGCAATGAAAGTCGAATGATTGTCTTTGCATCAAGGTTGTACATAATTTTGAAAGATGTTCGATAATAGGAGAACAGTCGACATATGCGTCTCCCGTCTGCATCATAGGTGGGTCAGTGTGGGATCAGTTTGTTTGGTTAGGAGTGTTGCCGTGCACAGCGTTTCATTAAAGAAAATTTGATGTCATACGGTATTTGTTATCTTAGTCGGATTAGGAAAAAAAAAATTGTATTTTTCTATTTTTGGTAATAGGTCAAATTAGTGTGTACTTTGGAACAGAGATCAAATTGTAATAATAAAAATAATTGTAAGCAATCGGGTTAATGACCCTGTGGTACGACGTCCCAAAAAGGGAAGTTGCACATATCTCTAAACTGGTATACACAATTCTCAATTCAACGGAGGTTGTGGGACAATGAGTCTATTACAATTACATGGGTGGAACGAAAGGTTGTCTCATGCCGACAGAGAAAATGTCACTATTCTAATAATAATACTCCTCCAAGGTTTTTATTATCTTTTGTTGAAGAGATTTCCTATGACTTGTTCAAGTGAAGTAGTTGTTTTGGAGTTACCAAAATGACTTAGCACATGACGCTGTGCGTAAACAGTATGACTTCGCACGTAACATCTCGCGAGTTAATTGTATCAATATCTTCGTTCCCTTAAAGTTGCTTCATTCATTGCCTCTAGTCACTTCAAAGCAATAGTTTAATCCTGCCATTTTGTCTGTCATTATTCACATTTACATCTTGTTTTTCATTTCTGAAGCCAACTAGCGTTTACTTCACTTACATCTTCAATACCTCACTGACTCCTCACAGTTTTACATCGGTCTAAGTAAAAATAAACCAACGAAACCAACTTTTCCCCGTCTTTCGAAATAAATCAGGCCTTAAATAATTTATAATATATAATATATAATTTATGCCTTGCAGATCAGTCCTTTTGAGAGCCTATAGCAACCGCACATGAGTGTATAATGAGAAAGCCTGTGTCATGTATTTTACAACTTGATATCGGCTGATTACCAATTCAGCAATCCTATATCTGCGTTGATATCTGTTTTTCTCATGAGGACGAAAAACCCGTCTTACTGTTACCCGGCCACGAGCCTACAGCTTGCTAAGCCTCATTGCCTCGAATGCCGACCCCTTCATCCACCAGTCCACAGCCCAAATACGCCAACAATAGATCAAACGGCCATCTCTTGATGGTCCGATGATAAAGCGATGAGTTATACTGCAGATACATTTTAAAAAATTTATTGGATCCAACCCTGCCTTTTAAAAGTAATCAGCGATAAGAGATTTTGTTTCTTTTCTGAGTCTATTCGCAAATTTCTTACATATTTAGGCTATCGATGTTATTCCACCAGGATTCACAATGCAAACGTGGGCCATGTTCAAACGTACATGATTAACTAATCAGGCATGATTATAGCTTTTCACTTAATAATCTGACAACATGAATAAAAAATATCACCGAATGGAGGGAATATTAATGACATTTGAACTTTTAATAAATGATGGACAATAAAATTCATCAAAAGTGGATGAATAAATGCTCAAACACTATACGAAATGTATTAAAACGTTGTAAGCAGTATTTTTTTTATATATATATTCTAATATACATTGTACCGCACATTAATATTTACC
Organism: Stichopus horrens; assembly: GCA_009801055.1. NCBI lineage: Eukaryota > Metazoa > Echinodermata > Holothuroidea > Aspidochirotida > Stichopodidae > Stichopus > Stichopus horrens. The sequence goes on from VJOZ01026207.1 coordinate 7,029, forward strand.
ATAGAAAATGTTTATGCTCATAGGGACTCAATAAAGTTGACATACCCACCGATTGTTAAAATGCAACCAATAATCCAAAGCAGCAGTGTAGTGAGCTTAAGTTGATTTGCGTGTATTCCCATTATTATCTCGCTATTGTCACTGAACGGTTTATTGAAAACAAACTCCGGAGTCGGCACACGGTTTCTGTCATTCTTACGTGCCTTACGGGAGTTTATAACCAACGAGGCTTCATAAATAAAACAAACGAAGGAGATGATGAAAGATAAAATGAAATTTTACCCAAACGTTAAGCTTATTGATTGCAAATATTGTAGACGTACCCAGGAAGCCGAGTGCAATTAACGACCCATTGTCGTTCATTTTACAATCTCAATTATTATTGTGAACAAAAGAGGGTGTATTTTATAAATGAGCAAGCGCACACTGTGTACGAATCTGGAATTATTTGCATTATTTAAAGATTCCATAAATCGGCAGTCTTAGTCCTCGCAAGATGGTCGATCGATATTACAATGGCCACCAATCCAGCAATATACGTATTGAGATTCACCACATCAATTACGCAGTATTAAAAGAACATAAAGAGAGAAAAAAGCCTGTTGAATGAAATTCAACTCGATGCCAGAGAGAAAAATCGATGTACAAGATATTAATGAAAGATCAGAGATCGCCTTAAATGATAGAGCTCAGAGGTAAACACAAGAGTGGCGAGCTATTGGAAAGGACTATTTATATCTGAATGTAAAGCTGTCGTTTTTTGGTATCGTTAAAATATGCTCTTTTGGTGCTGGTGGCATTACGGAGTTGGTGGAAATCAAATGTGTAGTCGTCCACAATATTGCCAATCATATGACGTTTAAGGATCCTGAAATTGTTAAAAGATAAATCGCTACATTAATTGTGTTCGTTAGTTATGTAACCATATATATGTAGAAATGTTAAGAGGTTATAGAGTCACTGTATAGTATTTGTGAATGGATCAATGTGAACAAGTCAGAATCTTTCCGTTAGTGCTAGTGATGAGTCGATTACGTTATCTGTATGTGAGTCATTCATGGGACGTAAGTGAATTGAGCTCAGTTCGTAAGAGTAAGAATAGGTCGAAGTGTGTTATTGCGTCCATCGGTGTTCTGTAGTAGATTGCTCCGAGTGCGTGTTAGCCTGTGGGTCGATCAATATTCTGAATTGTATTGTTCAGTGTGTGTTAGTGAGTCAATCAATGTTCTGAACAAATGTCGACAAATTCAATGCTCATGATTGTAATAGGGCCTTGCGCAAGGCATGATATACCCTCTAACATTCAGACATCTAATTTATCAGAGGTGCTCCAAAACAGATTCAAACAGTACATCATTAACAAGTATTGTTTTTGTGTCATGTACTGAACTCTTTTCTCTAACCTACGGCATGTGCTCCTGGTTGCATTTCTTCTCCCTTCTTGATGTTCTCTTTTATTTTACTTCTTTCTTCTTTTTCTTCTAGGGTCGCTAGCTTGGTAACAACCGATCTGTTTACTAGTGTCCCTCAAATGATTTCCCCCTCTTCTTATTTGTACCACCATTTTTTTTTTTTTTTTGTGAAATAAATTTCAATTTAGCTGGATCTGATCAATAATTAACTTATTTCAGGAAACATATTCCACAAATGCAATGAGGTCATGGGTCAGCGCATGCGTGGTTAAACGTCACGTTGCTTCTACGATACGTGAATGGAACGCTTATAGTCTTGTTGAGATCAGTAAATATAACTATGAATGAAAGAACGCACGAAACCAACCAATAGCCGATCAGATCGAATTAACAGTACAATAGAATTAAAGTGTATATATACAAGATTTTTGAATGGCTCCGCGCGTTCCCGCCGTTATCTATCCCTGGCTGACATCTCTCTCGCAGACGGTGAAAGCGTAGTTCGACGCACCGCAGTCTCGGTCGTACCACGTTCCGGTGAAACCACCGATGGCGACACAGTTCTCCGAAGCCCCTCCATTTGGTTCATCAAACCCTAAAATGCTAGCCCAGTTAAAATAAACTGCCTCAATGGATCCCCACTTCCACACTCCTGCAAAACCACCAAAGAAAAAAGAAAACAGACTCCCGTCATAGCTTATACTGTGGTGAATGTTCGATAAGAAGAACGGTAGTAGGTGTGGTGGTACACAGTAAAGCAAGTAACACGGTGAAAACAGAAGGTAAAACTTTCACCCATAAAAGTGAATTTAGGACCATTAAACAACACTCTCGAGAAAAAAATGTTTTTAACAGATTTTCAAATGAATGCCCGACTTCATCTTCAGATCAATATGATGGCCATCAATGTGAAAAGCATGTCCTTTGTCGTATGTAACAATAACAATTGAGTCCTTGGAAGGGTACGCGACCACTCAAGTGTGAAGGAAGCCTGTGACTTGTACATTACCGGCGGGTTTACGTACACTGACTTCCAACTCAAAAAAAAATTTTAAGTCAAATTGTGCGTCTTTTTTACTCACGGTCTGTCCAGATGGTAAGCCTATTAGTGCCATGGCCATTAAATTCTGGAGTTTCTGGGGGGTTTTGTCGAGAAATAACTTTCGGAGCTTTTCTTTTCTTTTCTCGAGAAATAAATATGGCTTTTTTTTTCTTCTTTTTTTTTGGAGCTTCAAAATGTATTTCTCGAAATAACAATTTGTATTGTTTGAAGGAAAAAAAACCAGCAGCTCCAACGTATATTTTTCGTAAAAACGGTTTGCTCGAAAATATGTTTTTCAAGAAAGGAAAAAAGAGGCGCCCAATTATATTTCTCTGCTAACAAATAATAACAATTTGCTTGAAAAATATTTTTCGAAGAGAACAGCAGTCCTAAAATATATTTATTGTAAACAAAAAAGACAGAAACTTCAACATGTATATCATGAAAAGCAAACAAACAAACAAAAAAAACAGACAGAAATCCCAAAACACATACATGGACTTTTGCACTAATTGGCTTCGGTAAAACAACAACCCAGTAACTGTCATTGTTATGTCTAAATGTGCGTCATTGATCAAGTCAACATAGTTAGCCTATACTGTTAGGACTAACATTTCTCTGTAAGTTAAATGGATTACCTTACCTTCTTGCTCTATGTCGTTTAATCCAGTCCACGCAAATACGTCTAATACACCGGAAGTACAGCTGTCTACCAGTTCCTTTATGATTGCGTCTTCGCCTGCATCAGCTATGTAAACCAAATGGGCGGATTGACCGACGCAAAGCTGGGAGGCGCTGTCTCTGTCCATCTTCACACTTAAAAAATAATAAAGACTAGATCCACGACGTATCCAAACATCGCAACCTGCCGGTAAGACAATTTTGGAAGAAAAAAGAAAAATGAAAAAAATGAAAACCGGTATTCACATTACGGTGCTTCATAAAAAAGCAAAAGAACTTTTTTTCTGTCAATATTCAAAACACATCAGTTGTCTGAGTTGATAACATTTCCCACAGTGACTTAAAGTTTTTAATTCACCTTCACTAACTAATAGTAGCATTGTAACATGAGTAATTACCGGTTTTAGAATCATTTCGACTAACTTTGCAGTATTCTGTTCGCTTGTGATTCGCTTACGATTCAGATAATATAGAAACATATGATTTTAAGTTTTAAATGTTAAGTTACTGCAATTAAAGACGAAAACTCATCACC
>VJOZ01026208.1:0-11609 GCA_009801055.1 Stichopus horrens
GTACACCTTCTCATCAATAGGACCCCCTATTTTCCTTGATACAACAAAAAAAACTTCCATTTTGAACTATTTGCTATGTATGGTAAGGTGAAGGTTGGCAATCTGATACATTGTCTTCACACAGAGGTTTTGTTATTTTTTAGTTTATTAATTAATTGGATAGTAATTTTGGATTCAGGTAATAAAATGCCATTGGGGTTGTCAGCAGTCCTTTTCCTTTAAGATTTGATAATTCTTGGCAGAGCAGCTATAGCTTCTACCAAACGATTCAGTAAGTTTTGTGCTTATCACTTGTATCTTTATTCAGCAAAATTTACGAGACATCCATGATCCTTGACCTACATTTGTGGCAAAGTTAGTCATCTTGAATCACGCATTCTGTGCAGTGTAAACAAGCTTGTAAAGCACATGCAGTACTCGTATGCACGCATGCGAGTGTCAGTTAGCTGGACACATATACAGCACTGTAACTCCACACGTGTGGTGCTTCCATTCTCCAGCATGCATTTTGTGCCATTCTCACCAGACAGCATTACATTTTTTTTTTTTTTTTTTTTAAGGTCTAACGAGGTGATGATGCCACATGCTCAGAATAGATTAAAGGATGATTTGCGTTTAGGAACCCTCAAACGAAGCTTCCGTTAGAGTATTACTTATCCTGACCCTCTAACACAAAGAGCTGCAACTACAAAATGAATATTTTCAGAAACCTTTGGTCAACCTTAACATTATTTACCATATGGGACAGCTGGAAGTAGTCGGAGGAGGCTTCCTCGTCGACTACTTTCCCCGAAGTCGATGACATCTTCATCAGCAGCTCACTGTATATCTATATCGTTGTTTTGCTTTTCAATTATTCGACTGCCGAGCTGTTTTCTTTTTTTTTTTCCCACTCTCTTCCACCCAGTCCAGCCCCTGAGAATTCCCTTAATTCGCATTTGCTATGTTGGCTCCTGTGTTTGTGATCTTGCTCAAAGAATACTGATTTATCGTTGAAGACCTCTCGGGGGAGAGCGGCAAAATGCTACAAGTGCATCCACCGTATGCAAATGCCTCCCAGATAGAGCTGCGGTTCTGGCGAGCTCTCGACCAGATCCTCTCGGTGGAAGTCTGAGCACTGAGCACCAGATGAAAAATGGCTCTGTCAAATCATGCAATAAAACAAACTCTTTTCATCGTGGGGGAAAAAAGTGAATTTTTGCCCCGAAGATTTGCATCCCCGTTTCTATTTTCCGACGGAATGTATGTAAAACCAAGTCTAACATAAATCACATAGCGATGTTTTCGCTGTCGTAACCTGTTGGTTATTCCAGACGATTCCAGTCAATGACAGATTCTCTCATGCCAAGCTTGAATTGATTGAGGTTGGCTAAGAGGATGTTTTGACATGATCAGCAAGATGTTTTTGGAAGAGGAGCTTTTTCTGTTCCCATCCGGCATTGTCGACGGAGGAGTCGACGATCTGAGTTGATTTTTACTTGCTTCTCATGCAGCCGCTTCACTGTGCAAGGCCCTTTCATTGATAAACGTACTTACTCCGGCGTGGAGTGCAGGAGAATAAACTCCACTCTGGTAGTTCCAGTATTCGCTGGTGATCTTTTTTTTTTTGGAGTAGGACAGTTTAAGCAGGCTTCAGTCATTGCATCATCAACTTGAGAGAGTTCGAGCGCTGAAGAGAACCTCTTTACCGGGGAGATGCTTCAGAATTGATCTCGGAGCTGTTCTGTTGCGGAACGGCTCTCAAAACGGCACTACTTGAGTTATATGAAATTTAACAGTATGAAACCCAGAACAAGTTCTGAATTTTAATTTTGGAGCCAGTGTTTTTTAAGCATGGCTAGAGATGTTTGCTCAGAGTGCTGGAGTCATAGATTCATCGTTGGGAAATGGGTTTCATAATTATCAATTACGTACCATGTGCAGTTGGTTTGTCTGGTTTCGTGTCGATAATCCTTCCGCTCGGCGGCTTCCCTCTGCAGAAATGCAGACCTTGCAGAGGTGAATAAGCAGTTCTGGTTACACCCCTGGAAGCTTGGATTTCTCTTTTATTTATTTCTCTCTTCTTCTATTTCTTCCGTCTCTCTTTTTCTCTCAGTTTAAATCTTTTGGATTATTACGTGCGCAGGGTTGTCAGATTGGGGGGCATGTATCCCTATATTAACAAAGTGGTTTAAGTTAATGGACTTATCCAGTTATCTAGCTCTCAATTATGCTTGTGACTTGCATGGATCCAAGGGCAGCATTTGAATTCAGTTCAGTATGAATGCATTCGTTACTTACCTGGAAGCTTGGAGGGAAACTGGAAGCACTAACAGCCTCTTTAGAGATCCCGTAGCTGCCGTCTACAGACGCCTCTCTCAGGTAATACACAGATGTTGTTCTGTCTATTGGAGCCTATCCGTGGAAATTGAATGCTTCATACGTTTTATGCTACAACATTATTATGTAACTTCTGTTCTTGCTTGTAGAGTGTAGGCTTGTTGTAATTTGTAAGTGTGTAACCTCATCCAAATAGAAACTAGCAAGCAGTGAAGAAGTTGTGATTTTTTTTTGGAAAAAGGTGTTTTGGAACTGTGTTAATCATGATTGTTGGTAGAATAAACGTTTCTCAAAGTAGACCCATGTGTTTGCAGGCATCTAAAACTAGATAGGCAGTTGTAAAAAAGACTTAATATATCCTTTTTGCAGTCAACTTACCTCCAAATAGGCTGGCAAATGTCACAAAGTGATCAAGCAGTTAAAACATGTTTTCTTTCAAAGTGAGATACACACTTTCTTGCAGTTTTGATACATGGGTCCCAAGTGTACAGGATTCTTTTGTGTGTCCCCTCTACTAAAAATCAGAATGAACTCCTATGTTTCTTTCTTTTCACTTCAAATTTCCATTTTTGGGGGGAGGTGGCAAATCTCTTTTTCCAGTTCAATGATGATAGGCAACCATGATGGATACTTACGGGATCGTCAACCAAAACATTTTTAAAAGATGTCACTATTCTGTGTGTCATTTGAAAGAGTATTGTGTGTTGTGGTGAAATTTTTGTCACACCACACCCAACTACTTTACTTCCTTTTTGAATATCTCTCATGTATGTATAATTTAGCTATTCAAGCAAGATGCGCTGTTTCAAGAAAAAAATGTGCCTTTGTATTAGACTTTCTTTTCCCATTTGATACCAACCTGGAAAATAACATCTACTAGCTCCATGTTTCTTTCAGGAGAAATTTCACCAATTAGATTGTTCATTCTGATAGGAAAAAGGATGATTGTATTTTTTTTTTTACTAAAATTTAGCAGAACTGAGCCCTGTGATAAGTGTGCAGCACTTCCACGTGCATAATCACAACGAAATTCCTGTGCACAGCTAGCCAGTCATTTGGTGTACTTTTGAAAAGGCAGGAGTAACAGCACATCCTGCTTTAATTGGTGCAAGCAGATATACAGTACCCATGTATATGTTATGAAAGGTAATGTGCCCGTCTGTTTTATACATGTATACTATTTTCACCATGCATCGCACTTTCTAACAGATTCTTGAGTAGGCTCTCCGTGGGTTCCATTGTACCATTGTAATGTTGAGTCATTAACATATCCAGTACTTATTCACTGAAAATTATTACAAACATTTTTTTTGGTACTGTTATTAGAGGTGGTCCTAACATAAATTTTCATTCAGACATTATGTTGAGGCGTTAATTGCCTTCTTTTTGCTTTCATTTAACCGACATGAAAGGATGTGAAGGTTCATCGCCTAATTTATGATACCATAAGTATGCGCTGCAGTAAGTTGCTGGTGAAACCATTACGCTTTGCCGCAAACTCTGTTGTCGTAACATTTTATGAATGCCCGTTTATGTCTATTAATGTGTGCGACAGTATTCCAGTTACTTTTCATCTTTCAAGGAGCAGAAGAAAGAGCTGCCAGTGCAAACTGCCAAAGCATTAAATTTCGAAAACAGCACTTTGGGACATCTGTCAATTTGTACGAAAGTGTTTATTTCTCCGTTTAATGCTTACATGTTGCACTGCAGGCCTTTTGCCTTTATATTTTCTTTTCTTTCTTTTTTTTTTCGCTCTCCCGCTTTTAGCGATGTTTTATCGATAACAGGAACTGGCCGGTAATGGCGTTTTTCTCGGCATTGATTATCCCCAATGTATTTGAACAGCAGTCTCTTAGCACTCTCTGCTATTGATTTTACATCAGAATGATACTCAACGGGCCGAAACAAGACGTTCTCGGTGATGTCTTTTATTTAAATACATGTATACAAGTTAAACTCTCGTCACCTACAGTTGCACCAGTGAGGCAAACAAGTGATTTTGTTATTTGAAATATCCGTCCAAATCAGATTACTTTCTGCTCGGGTGTGTGGTCCGGGGGCAGGGGGAACTTGGAAAAAGTTTGATGAGACAATTATTTTATGTGGCAATGACACAGTTACCGGACTCTGTAATGACAAGAGACGATAAAATTAACTTGAAAAAGAATAGCAAAGGGAGATATAGTAAAAAAGAAATGAAAAGGTCACTTGCATTGTCCCACACTCTTTTGACAAATGTATCTGATGATGTACAAAGAGCATTGCCTCTGCAGCTTTGGACATATTCTGTTATCTCAGACAGCTTTCTTTTATTAAATTGGCAGACTTATTAAGGACTAGGGATGAGGTGGACGTAGGTGGTTCGTCGATGTCTGTACTGTGTCAGTTAAAAAATGTAATCTAATTCTCATAATATGCTTCCAAAGTTGGTATTAAACATCCCCAGTGCAGATACAGAGGGATCACAGTTAAGTTGTTTCAAAAGAGAATTGATCAACTGTGTGTAGCCTATCTTCCTTCGGAGTTGCAGTGTGCTATTGCACTTATTGATGTTTGATTCAGCAGGAGTATCCAAGTGCTAATCAGGAATTACTTATGAACTCTTGCGATAGCATCTTAAATTCATCACAAAATTTGTATCTGTAGCCAAAAATGTATTTCTTGCAGTATAAATAATTGTACTCACATTTGTTGAAAAGGTGGAGGGATATGATTACAACTTGATCTTGCTTGTACAGGTCTTCTCTAAAGTTGTATAGATTATTTCCTTGTAGGATAATTTTTGACACGATGAATTTGTCAACGCTCTCTAAATCCCATCTAAGAATGTCAACCAATGACATTTCATCCTGGAGTGTGAGTTGTACTGGCAATCACCTGGTCATCTGTCTTTGTTCTTCGTCAGTGTTTCAGGGAAGAGATAGTATCGGAAAAGATCATCCGTCGCAAAATCTTAAAGAGAACTATGCATTCATCTTCCAGATATCTGAATATGAAAATTCTCTTGACATTTTTGTTGGCTCCACAACTTGGAGTTACTTGAAGTTACTTGAAATCAAACAGGCCGGTGGGAATGGATATGAATATTAATGTATACAAAAATGGAAATTGGTCTCTGTTTTCTTGTAGTGGCTATGACATATTCCACAGAATTTGACTTTCACTGACAAAAATTTTTAACTTGTATTCAATTAAGTAAGCCTGAGGACGCTCTGATTTTTTCTTTTTTTTTCCTTTTGCCTTTTGCCTTCAGTGTTACCACACAAGGGACTTTTATTAGATATATATTAACAAAGTATCAGCAATGAAAGATGCTTTGGATGTGCTTCTTCTCCATGCATGCTCAAGCACCTCATCAGAAGTGACAAATGCCATGCTTACCACCTTTAATGTCAATGCCATGCAGTTAGAGCAAATTTAAAACTTTTAGAACTCGCTCTCTCTCTTTTTCTTGGAGTCATAGTAGTGGCTGTTTGTTAGGCTGAATGTACATGATTTTAATCCCCACACAGTTCTAGAGCGTATTGGAGGATAGGTCGTCGTGACCTCAGACTCAAGCTGCATATAATTTTATATACATTTCTGTGCAGTCTGCCTTTTTGTCAAGGCAACGGCATGAATCCACCGACAATAACAATTAATATGTGTGGTAACCGACCTAATGCAATCAAAATTTTTCTAAACTGTTTTTGAAAAATTCTGCAGAAAACGGTGCAATTTTCATTCAACTTTTTTTGTGAAACTGTGAGTGTGAATACCAAGATAAATTTGCATGAAGTGTTCTTTATGTTGATTTTTAGTGAGGTTTTTGGTCAAAGCATCTGTCGAGAAGCTTCAGATTCTGTCCATAAGACATATTTCTTTTCTTCCAATTTGGAGGATGAGTTGCATGCAGATTAAACATGTGAATTAGTCTTTTCCCGCAGTCTGGCGAGTGTAACCACGGAAACATTTGGTATGATCGTCATTGTTTGCTTCTCCGTTTGGAATTTTCAAGTGCATTTCTTTCGTCACCGAGAGCTTTGGCCTTGAGTAAGATTAGCCTTGGGGTTGACTGAGTGTTAAAGGAGGACTGGTAGTTCTGTGCGTACCATCTGAGCTTTCACGATACTTTCAAAGCAAACTACTGGTTTTAACAGCACAATTAGACACCTGGTAATTGTACTTAGATCATAACTGGTGTTTCTACACATTCCATTGCCAGAACTTCCATGGGCACAGTGCTGATAATCAAAGACTTGATAGCCATTATTGCAGCTTTGTTGTTGCTGTAACATTTCAGTTGCTGTCACAGTGTGCTTTAATATCTCTTTAGTTGTTGCATCATTGCTGATTTTTTTCTCTTTCCCCTTGACTGCAATAATCAAATCAAATTGGAATCGGTCACTGCCTGTCAAACCTGCGTAGAAAAGTACTTAAAAGTCTCTCTCAGGGCTGCGTCTCTTAAATCTTTCTCTTACACCGGCCCGTAAAGTAGATCTTGATTTGCGTAGTGTTGGGGATTGATATTTTTGTTAGAATATGTGTGAGGACTTTGCCAGGAATTGTTTTTTATTGTATTTAAGCAACCATTTCAAACAACAGATTTTAGAATTTATTCTACAGGTGTTCTTTGATCATGAGATCATGTTGAAGCCTATGTGAGAAATATATGGCACATAGAGTAGTGTAAGTTTATGCACAATAGCCCCAATTGCTATAAGCCACAGTTTTGTATTGTATCGGCCAGGTGTCCAGGATATGTATGTAGTCACATGGATTCCGATGTTTTTGTTTGTTAAATGAATCGATGTGATTTGCTAATTCCTTATTCTATTCTATGATGTAACTGTTGATTGGTCCATGTCACTGTTGCCATGATCTGTGTTACAGACTAAAGGGCGAATCGGCCGGTGGCATGATGAAGTGACTCTATGGAACCCTCTTATTAAAACACAGAGAGACGATAAAAACAACTTGATGATATCATTGTAACTGATTGGAGTGCATATTAAAATCCCTCAGATGGCAGTATATTGACACCTTCCAAGTTTTTTTTTTCTTTTTCTTCTTTCCTTGGGCCTCATAATATGCATTGTGCCCCTCATAACACTGACTCGACCTTCTTTATGTCAGTTGCTGTTGCTAGGAAACCATGCCAGATTTTAACCAGATTATGGCCACAGACCATCTTTTGAATTTATCTGTCCAACTTCGGGACAAAACAGACATGCATTCGATGCATGCACACACATTAAGAAAGTTCAACAAAAAAAAATTATCAACTGTGAGCGATTTGCGTCAAGCATTCATGTGTGAAGGGATGGAAGGGAAAACAAAATGGTTAAATTAGCTTATAGTACAATCTAATTACATTATGAAGTGAATAATATACAGACTAGGATGGTCTCTGCATGATTCAGCATAGATGGAAGTGTGGTAAAAGTACAGTAAGAAACGAATGAGATAATAACAGTAACAGCAGCTTCAGAACATGGAGGCTCTCGTAAATACCAAAACTTGTATGAATCAAAACGAAGCTGTGATTTTACTTCTCTTAATTGCCACGAGATGTACGTACATCAGGAGCATAACTTACGTTGCTCTCTGTACAATTAATACTTATCCATATGTCTGAGGTACCTCTCACACAGTGTAGAGGTTAACATCTGTACATACTGCATTTTATATTGGCTTTCAGTGGTAGACCTATTGTTTGGTTTCTTACTCCTTTCTGTTTTTGTTTCTCAACAGCATGGCGTCACTCCAATCATCTGGGCTGCGGGCAGAGGACATGCAGACGTGGTCAGAGCACTGCTACGGCAGGGTGCCAAGGTCAACTCTGCAGATAAGGTAAATGGCATCCTCTTCTTGTAACAGAAAAAAGAGAATTGTTGGAAACAGTAATTCAAGATATTGACCCTTGAAGATATCTTCTTTGAATGTACCCATGATCTTTCATGTAATCACATTTAAAGTCAAAACAATCTGGGCATCTCCCTCAAGTGCAGTGTGTATGCATCAGTCACGGTAGGGGAAGGAAGAAGGATGGGGGAAAAATGGAAGAATAGGGGATGATGTGATGATATGTGAATACTTGCTTGTGTTTGCAGTCACATGTCTAAAAGCTCTGATGCCATTGGTTGAAGTGCTTGTGTTGATTTTTTTTTTGTAAGAGCCATATTAGATCTTTTCCAGTGTTGTTTAGCACCACTTGTTTTAGTGAAGCAGCTATTTGACTGACTGGTGGTGAGACTTTCACAGAATGGTGTAATTAGACTACTTAGAGTTTTTAGTGAATTATCGCAAGGAAAGAGGATACACCTTATGGACACTCACTCCATGATGGCCTAATGGCAGTTGAATCAAGACAACCAGGTGAACATTCGACTTATTGTAGTTTAGGAAATCTTTCTCACCTTTGTGGTGGAAAGATAAGCCAATTCTGACCATGCATCCGTTTTACGGCAGATCTTCCCCAAAGCATGCAAAGCTCGAAAATTATGGAAAATAACCAGTAAAATTCATTTAAAATTGCACTCCGCGGAATGGACTTACACCAACTGTACCGTGAGTAAACGGCAGTAAAAGCGCCATAAAATTAGCTTCAACCCAAACAGTGCGTGACAAGTTAATGTCAAATCCATTTTTGCTTTGTTGGCCTGTTTATAACCTTGATGATCCATTGTCCAACTTATGTAAGGCTCTTGACTGATGCTGGTATGGCCTGCTCCTAAGGTCAATTAGCACCGTTGCGATCACTTCTGATAATTCACTGTCCTCGTTTACAAGAGATGCCAGAAACAAACGGATTTGATGTACCGACGAGAGCTGTGAGGCGGCAGCGAAACCCCACCAGATGTTTTTGATTCGAGGGAAGAATCGTCTTCACAGATGTTCGAGTCTACCATCTCTTGAAATGAGAGTAAAATTTTATTGTGTCCGTGGTCGCGAAACGAAGCAAGTTTGATCATCAACCAGAGCTTGTGGTGCTGTCAAAGTCTCTCTTGGAATTCCTGCTGAGTGAAGGATTAACCCAAACACAAATTACATAAGTGCTCCACCAGATATGTCACCAAGGAGAAGTAAAATGCTATGACTTCCATTAATGTGATCATGTGTTTTGAACTCCCCTCTCCTAAACTGGAGATTCGAATACTGAAACGTCCCGTCGGGGGTTTTTGGCTTTGCTTGCATGCACGTTCCATGCAGGCAGGATGAACAGTTTCAGTGAGCTCATCAGTGTTAGCAGAGGTTGACTGGATGGTTTCTCATAGAGGGCAAATGTGTCCTCCGTATCAAGGATGGGATGTTGAAGTTCAAAGAAAAATAAGAGAGACAGAAACATGGGAGAAAGTTAGTAGTACTTTGGGAGGAGGTGGGAAGAAAATTGAATTTCATGCAGATACTGCAAGGGGTGGATGACAAATTGTTTGTGTGGGGATTAACATTTACAAGGTAAAACCATGCTCGATGAGGAAATGGGACCAAATGAGTGTGGTAGGACCATAAGTATCAAGAAACAGTCGAGAGGGTGTTCATGGTAGGGATGGATATAGTCAGGTAAACAAAGCATACATATATAGAGGATGACTGAATAGTTTATTGTGAACCAGTGTGAGAAATTACCAGACTAATGAGCTGTGTAGTCAGTCACAGAGAGACGTTACTGGAGAAAGAGTGTTATGTGATAGTTGCCACATGTATGATTTGGTATAATGCAATTCTTATGTAGAATATTGTAGGATATAGTAGATTACACAGTACTGTATTATAGAGAACATCATACATGATGCAGCACTGTAAAGCATGTGGTCATACAGTGCTTTAGAGAATACTACATGATGATATATCGATGGAATGTGTTCTAAACCAGAAGGTTGCTTTAGACTGCTCGGATGTTTCAACACATGCCAGCAGTTATCATGAAGTGTAATGATATAGTTATGAATCTCAGATTCACTGTAAATGTTGGTCATAGCAGTAGTAAGTTTCATATGATACTCAGTATAAAATGTTCCCACAGTCCACATTAATGTTGCTACTGCACTATTTCATACTGCAAACTCTGTGTTGTTTAGAAGCACCTGGCACAGTCAGCTTTCTACCCCTCAAAACTGGAATTTGTAGCTTATACTGCCGATGGCCAGGCCTGGACATCAACACTATCAACAATGCTCAGAATCCTGAATTACACATACTGTCAGTTGCATTGTACTGATGTAGCAGTCCTGTAACTCTACAACAGATTGGCAGTCACATTTTTGACCTCAACAGATGGTCTGCCAGTTGATTCTTCTTTTTTGTCAGAGAAAAAGTACTCCTTCCTCATCAACAAAAACGTGTGACTGAAATTTATTGCCCGCCAATTGGGTACTTTTTGGCACAACACCATGTGATATTTCGTCTTTCTCCTATAATCTTTTCGTGGTCGGTTAGTTATTATGAAGCATCATTATCAAATGATAAAAAAATATTTAAATGTTTCCAAAGGTTGTGGTATTCCAAATCAAGAATAGAGGTATTTTTCCAAATTAAGGGTTGTTACTCCAGATTGATCACAATGGTCGTTATCCAAAAGGGTCGTTATTCCAAATTGAACATAAGAGTCATTGCCACAATGCATTGAATTGTCGCAATGTCCATACTGGTTGCAACATATATCCAACAAGTTCAACCTTTCAAAGTAGTGACCTCGAGAATTGATTCGGAATTACAAACATGCTGGAATAATGGCCCTTATGTTTCATTTGGGAAAACGTCCTCACACAAAATTGACCCTTAGGTATAAATGANNATGACAACCCTTCAGAAAACAGCCCTTTGCATTAATTAGCCCCCGGAAAGATGACCCTCACTTCCCATCGGGAATAACGACCCTTCCGAACAGTGGCCCGCTATCGTATTTCAACACCAGATTGCAATATAACTGTAGTACCGTCGTGACTCGGTGATGTTGCAGATGCCAGAGGATAAAGCACAGAGAGTTCATACCTTGAAGTGTTGCGCAGATGATACATGCTCTCTGGAACTGTTTGGGAGATTCAGCCTCTTAAATGATATGATCCCACCAACCCACATTTTGTCCAGTCTGATGACGGTCTGAAATTCGAAATATCCGATCTGACTCTGAATGGGTCGATTTGCTGAGTCTTCAGATGATTCACTGCGGACTCGATTTTAGCGGCAAGTGGAAACAGCTGCTTACTTTGCGGTGTACTGTTTCTTTACTGGATCCTTAATCTGTAAAATTGTGGAATCGTTGTTGCAGTAAAATATGGAGACTGAACTGTAGCTAACTTTAGAACATA
>VJOZ01026225.1:0-18919 GCA_009801055.1 Stichopus horrens
CCTGTGTAGACAGCTCCATTGATTTATGTGCAAAGTGATAAAATTGACGTACCGTGTCGTATCCGGATCGGAACGGAACGCATCCTGTGTGGACAGGCCTTAATGCGGAAATAATAGTACTATAGTACCACCCCAAAAAATTGCTCAGCCACCCCTTAGCCTCCCCAACTAAAAATTCCTGTCGCCACCACTAGCAAAACTCCCTTGCAGAGGCCGATGTAGTTGGTCATAGGAACCAATATTCTGTGGTATAACTATTAGCACGTAACTTTTACTGATGTAAAGTGCATTATTTGTTCCACTATGGTTGTATGCAACAAGGTCATGTTAAGCCGCGCAAAACAAATTCAATGGGCTCTGTGTGGCTTGTTTCGTTACGGTGATCAGTGTTCGACCGCCTTCACTCACTTTCATTTTTTCGTTTTCTTGATTGCTGATATTTTCATAACGGCCTTCCCTCTTCGTGTTGATATGTACCCCCTCTTTGATGTACATATCGACCAATGCTGTCAGGACTGATGCATCAGTAATGCACGTTCGTTGAGCGGGCTAGAACTTTCACAGTCGGCAAATTTACCACCTGACACATTTTTTACCTACTTACAAGGCATTTTAACTTGTTTCAATTTAAGTTGTTTTAATTGTTTTCATCACCATATGTTATCAACGCTTCAACGTCATCCTGAAGTGGCATCCATTTTGTTTATGACATATTGTTTTTGAAAATCTACTAATTAGTTTCTCTGTTTATAGAATGTAAACGTATTAATTCTGTGACCAGGAATTGACGGTAATTTTACTTTCTCTGGAGACTAATAAATATTAGTTATAAGTTTGTGAAGTCAGTCTGTTGGAAGTAGAGGTTAACCTATTTTGAGACAAACTAATTTTTGTCAATATGGTTAAAAAACGTCTAACTTTTCAATATTCTGCCAATACTTAGTCAGGCAGGGACGTGGCTATTGGGAGTGTGTTGTGTGGGACACCCCTCTTCAGCATGTGGCTCAGTCTGTCATCAAGTGAATGATCCACTTGGCAAATTTCGAAACTTTCAATAATACGTAAGGCGCCTAGCTAGGGTTTTCAATCCAACAATATACTGACAGTGCCATTTGTAGATACTTCAAGTTGCCCAGAATGGGAAGGGCGATTTCTTGCAATCTGGGCGTAGTGTTTCCCGAAACTTTTGTGGCATCTCCCTCTCAATGGTGGTGGCGCTCTGCTAAGTCTTCAAACAATTATCCCATTGTCTAAAAGCTTTGGTAAACAACTGCAGAGCTACACTATAATTTTTGTTTTCAACGATCCACAATGATTTCTTTTTGAGGCCTCCTCATATATCAGCCACCCTACTTCAAAAGAAACTTCTAGCTATGCCCCTCCTGGAAGGTACTGTTTGAGTTTTTCTGTGAAGAAGCTATAGGTTCAAATAAATCACATTACTGATCAATGAAGTATACTCTCTTTCTGAGTTAACACTATTCATAGTGAAACAGTATGTTTCCAGACCTGTTTCCTACAAAATAAAAAATACTTAGCCGAAACTTGGGGGNNCATTTATATCAGAAAACTTCTTTGTTAGCCTCTAGTCAATCAATGGATTGGATTAAATTCTGAAATATCGATCGGCACTTCCTTGTGACAGAGGGGACAGATATTGAGAGTTGGTTTAAAACTGGGCACCGACTCGTCAAATTTTCATTCTGAATAACCCTAGGTAAGGTTTAAGGATAGACATTCCACCAATAGTAATAAGAAAGTTAAGACTTGAAAACCTAAACGCCGTTAAAAAACCTAATATCAAATGTAGCACCATTTCGCATTTAGACTATCCTACGAAAGCAAATAATTTCAAAAGGGGACTCTCCCCCTTTTTAAGCCCCAAGCCATCATAAAAAAAACTAATTTGAAAAAAAAAACCTGAATCGCATGGGCTCTGAAACATCTTGCATAGTAAGCAAAATTTCCGGAGGTCATCGTCTGACTTGCTCTGGTCATGCCTCTGTACTCTGCTCCAAATATCCCTCCATTCGAAAAAAATAATTGAAATAAAATCGAATTCTTTTCATACATTGACAACGCAGTTAAACTACACCTTCACCTATTTTACTGTTAACAGTAACTTTTTCTTCTTTTTGATACGTTGCCTTAAAAGTTTTTTTTTTTCTAATTATCTGGGTTTGAGAAAACAAGCCATTTACTGCATTTTTTTTTTTGTGACTGTCCATGTTGAAATGTTAAAACCGTTGAGCAGATCATGCAGACGGGAACGAGATTTGTTGGTAAATTTTGGTTGACATATGGTTTAATGAGACCGGTTTTTATTTTGGCAGTTTTGTATTTTACTGTTTCGCAATGTAAGACTTGAGTTAAGTCAACTTACTCCCAACAGCGTTTCGACAATATATTACTTACCTCTGTATGTGGTCGCAGTCCCTCCTCCGCAGAAACAGTACAGATGCTCGCAATATGTGCAATACACTGACATCTGACAATACCATGATACGGAACCTGTTAACAAGGGAACTATGGAAGCGTAGAAGAGACATTTAAAAGAAAAAAGGACCACCTCGGCAAAATGACAATTTTAAGGATTAATTAAAGTCTTCAAAATGACAAAAATCGGAAATTTGGCGATTTAACTTGTGAAAACGTAAAAATTCTGAAAATTGTTATTTTACCGAGTTAAAATGTCAAAACTGGAAAAACTGTTATTTTACAGAAATAAAACAAATCATCAAAACGGCAAAATTCGGACGAGTTGTTTTATTCTTGACAAAATTAATTCTTAATTTTGTTCGTTTTAAAAAGATGCTGAAAAACGTTAAATTTGACAAATTGAAGATTTTTGTCACTTTTAGGAGTTAATTGTCGTCAAACTGTCAATTTTACGAAAATTGTCATTTTGCAGAGATGGTCCTTTTTTCTTTTGCATGGTCCCTTCTACATTTCCGTATGGAACTGCTAGAGCAGTCATGGACAGTAAGTGGATGCGATATATAGAACCACATTTTCTAGTTGGTCTTATCCATTCTCTCGCAGTGGCGGTTGAACTGGGGAGAGAGGCAGAGGGGATGCGACTCAATGAAAATGTGACAGGCTAAAGGTATGTTTAGCTTATCCTACCTCTAAAATTTTCCAAGTGATGGTGGAATAAGTGATGCATAATTTAAAGTGCATACATGAGATATCTTTTTAAAATCTTGGTTAGTACGGCATAGAACACTTGAGGAAATGCAGATTCCGGTCATCAGCCAAAGCAACGTGAAATGTCTAACATTTTTTTTTGCGCTCTGCGCCAACCGATGGTGGAGCTCCGCATAGGTAATCGTACCCTAATATCCCCTCCCTTTGCCCACAATATTTCTTTTGTTCCGTATAAGCAGGAAGTGTGCAATTCTTCGCTGTTTATACTTTTGATTTTGGAAGAAAATGTAATTGTTGAAAAATTAAAAAATATGTTGGTATATCTACAATGCACGTAGCAGTATGAGACGAACTTGTTTACTGGCCTGGATGTCGGACTCCAGACCTCCCCCATCTTCCCCTTTCTGGTGCCGACAAAGTCGTCGGGATAGGCCTACCCCTATTTTTTGCATCTGCATGACATGATCCCCCCAGTTTACCGTATCTATTCTTGCATGTATCGCCTATGTCAGAAATGGGCTTGTGTATATTGTTTTTTACATATGCACATGCCTATACAAACGTTAATCACTCAGCTGTTGTTAACACTCAACTGTGTTTGGCTGTTTTCGTCTCTCACTGGAGCAACAATTGGGGAAGGCTACGGGCCTGAATTCTTAGGAGAAATGAGAAAAAAAGGAAAACCAGTTTTTTTTTTTCTGAAAATTCATGAAGCCTGTGAAACCCAAACTTACATCTCAACAGTCCCCATGTGGATGCTCTTTACAGATACCTATCAAAAGGAGAATAAACCTTGAACTAATGAACATGTTATACATGATTTAATCATGTCTCTTAATCCAAGTACAGGACACAGCTACGGACCTTCTCCCTTAATCAATGCTTCCATTTTTTCTACCAAAATGAAACTTTGAGATCAATAAGCAAATACATTCCTGAGTGGGTATTGTTGAAATTTCAAAAAATACTCAGCTGTTTTGGCTATTTTCGCCTCTCACTTGGAGCTTCCATGTCAGGCTACTCCTGTACAGGTTCTATGTCCAACTCCAGGCCAAGGCTAAGTCTATAGCACAATAGTCCCGACGCTAGCCAAATCCAGACTGCAGCACACATCAGAACTTTAATTGACCTAACTTGAAGAAAGTTTTGCAGTTAAAAGGTATAAACATTGCATTTTTTTACCTTTTATGCCTTTTCTACTACAATATTTGTTAATGTAGTGCATTATGTGACTAAATAAGACTATACGTCCAAAGCTATTGTATAAATTTACGATACTGAAAATCGAAAGTAATTAGATTTAAGGTTGGATCTGTTTGGAAAAGAAATTGTATACTCTCCTGCGCCTTTAAAAATCTACTTTGGAGGTTTTGTCCACATACCGCAAAGATTTGTTCCCAAAATAATATCAGATACAATAAAGTAAAATATATATTACATGTTACCTCATAGGGTAAGAAGGGAAATCCACACACATACGGAAGAAAAAGCCTTCTAGTAGAGTTCTTTGTAAATCGATGAAATTTGTTTAGACTTTGTGCCTAGTCATAAATTTATATAAAACTGTTGTGTTCTGTCCTGCAATGTTCTTGTTGAACCTTTCCTGGCAAAGCTTGCCATTTTAGTTCTTTGGGAGACGCTCCCATGCCTTAATCGTAGGCCCATAAATTTTCAGGTCAGATAAAGGACCTCCAGGTTCAGACACTTGTAACAATATGTCCTTGAATACTTTGAGAAAAATCCGACCGAAACCGGATTTTACTTCACTATCTGGGTGAATAGTTCTATCGGACTGGACATCCGGCGCATGCCTTTGCATGAACAGTGCTGTAATTCAAAATCTGAACTGCTATAGTTGCTATGATAGCAGAGGTTCTACTGTCTGAGAACCTACATTTCTCTAACGGGGAGGTGTCAATTTTTCCAGGTAATCTCGAGAGCAATTCTGGTGCAATAGTTGACTTTTTTGAGATAATCTTTCCTAAGAAGTTGTAACTTCAAGAAATTTTATTTTAATTTAACAGATTTAATAGATTCACCTTTATAGAGATAGCAGTAATTTCAACTACTAGGTAAAACTTAGATGACATCTAGTGCACTATTTTAGTCTTTTGTAGTCACATTTGCTTCCCAGGAAATTCCAGCTTCCTTAAGAGCTGCTAAAACAATTTTTGCTGTCTGACGATAACAGTTTCATATTTTGTTTGCCTTAACTCAGCTAGTTCTTCTATTGTGATGCCATAGTATTTTGATAGGTCGACTTCTTTCTTCGGCGGTGGGAAGTCCTTATGTAACAGAACATATTTCCACATGAAGAGATACAACGTCCCAACATGACAGAGTTATATACCCAGAGAGTATCTTTTTGAATTGTCGACAGCCGTTATTGGCACTTATATATTCTTCGTCGTTATGTGGCGATGTTAAGACTGTCACAAAAAGAGTTGTGCTGCTTTGTTACTAAAGTAGTTTCTCTACCTACTGATTTAGGTTGACACAACTTTCATTATTGTCCATTTCGGCGTTCCATAGGCCTATAACCCTCTCATACACAGTATTCTTTTTAACAGCCTGGCATCACAAACTATCGTCAAGTCTCTTGACTTCCTTCACAAAATCAACCAAAATGTCCATTGTGACAGTTTTCATACATTATATTCACCATTTCTAGCTCATCCACCCAGCTTTACGATGCAGTGCAGTTACTTGCAAGTTGATGCATCCTTCCACAATTTTGTTCATACATATTGGCAAAAATGAACTGTTTGGAGAGATGCCTTATGTATATAAACTATGTTACTATGTTACATTCTAATGTGTTGGTATTGGGTTAATAGTTCTTAAACTGAAGTTACCAAGAACATAGATCACTGTCTTCATATGTTGCGTGGCATTCTGTATTGCTTAAATTAGTTTCAAGACCCTAAAGTAAAATGCTAATTATGAGAGATGAAATTAGCCTTTAATCAATGTTTCTTAAGGACACAGAGGACCTTGATCAATGTGTGTTAAAACTTACATTCAACAGATGTAGGAGAGAAGACACAGAACAGTGTATGTATAACCCATTCTCTAACCCTTTATTAAAAAGACAATGACATGAATGATGAATACAAAAATAAACTACCATGCAAATTGCAATATTACACATGAAGAACAACATGACAGGAACAAGTAGGCAAGTAGTAATGCCATAGAAAATCTTATCAGCAGAAAAATGTGAGAACTCTTTTAAGTTGGACACTAGCCGAATGGAGCTTTACATAGACTGACAAGCAGAAGAGACTAAAATAACCTCCAAATGGAAAGCTATCATCATGTACTAAAACTGTCACATAGGTACATATCTTGAACCCTTTCACAGCATGTGTCCATTACTTTGGACACCACCCTTTTCAGCCAACTACATAATGTGGAATGCTGAAATTTCACTTCATGGTACACATGTGGCTGAGAACTGAGAATTTTTCAGAATATGTAATATTACATAAGTGGCTGTGAAAGGGTTAATATCAACAATATAAGACACACACTAACTTAATACATAGCCAGTAAATCACAGAAGATAATAGTAATATAGGTAATGACAATATTGCCTCGATGATAATATGGAAGACAGACTTGGAAGAAATTTGATAAAAGGATATCGATTGACTGGCACCAGAGAAAGACTAGTTTAAAAGTACTGTTTCACCAAAATAATCAATTCATGAATTGTCTGCTCTGAAATTTAAGATTATCTGATTTTGCCACACTTCTTAGAACACTCAAATGGAAAAGAAGTACTTTATGCATAGTTCTAGAACAATTTATATCAACAAGAAAATGATAGCTTTAATGCACTAATTTCTACCATCGATGTAATTATATAAGAAATACCTGAAGCAATGTAGTCACCATGTGTAAACAAGAAGTAGAAGGGAAACTACATTTAGAGCAATAAACATATTAAGACCAAAGCTCCTACATAACAAAGATTAGTGTCTGAGCCATAGTTGGGATTTACATCACTCCAAAGACCACTTTGATTGCTTTAAGACTTTACCTTGTACATTAATAACAAAAAGAAATCAGTGGACAGTTAATTCATCTATATGTAGAGTGGGTTGGCATTAACAAATCAATACCTTTGTAGTCACGGTTACATCTGAAGATGAAATAGCAAAGTGAAACATTTATTTCAAAGCTGCACTTAAACTTTGCAGTCACCACTGCAAACTGTACTGTCTGCAAAGTACCATTCCTATAAATATTATAAGCTTACTTAGCCAATCTGAAACAGTGAAAAATATGGTAAAAGGTAATCATAATAATCAGGTGGTAATGACTGCAACATATACTGTCTAATGTAATTCTGCTCATTAACTTCATACACCCATGCAAACTATTTTAAGACATCAGTGACAAAACTGTAAAATTCAAACACAGGAGACACAGACACATGGCCAACAGGAGATATGGACACATGGCCAACAGGAGACATGGACACTGAGGAATACAAGAGACATGGATACAAGGAATACAATAGTTCCTATGAGACTGGTATCTTGATCTCTCTATACATTACACACACTTGTAATGACTGTGACCAGCTTAGGTCTGGTTGTTCTCTTGTTTACATACAAGTGGATTTGTACGTGTGTGTAATACCAATATGATGTGTAGATGAAATGGGAATGAATCATTTTTTAGTGCTACACATAAACCAACATATCATTTTTGGTTGAACTTGAGCGAGTGGCAACATGTGATTTAAACTGAAGAGATACTTCACTATACTTTATCTCTAGCATGTATCAACAGACGGACACATTCTGTTTACTACTCTGTGTCAAAATTGTACTGTGACTGCATAGTCATCTTCAAATGACATAAGTGTTTCAAGCTACTGCTGCTGTAAATCAAAGACTCATGTACATGTGGGATCAATGTCTGAAATTGACAGGGTAAATTTTTACTGATAAAAATTTTTGTTGTCCGCATAAATTGAGTTTACACATGCATAGAATACAGATCAAATATTCGCTCATAGTCAAACAATTGTTGATACTCCCCACTCTACATAACTGAAAGCTGCATTTGCGATGTTATTTTAGCATGATGTACAACTACTAAGGCTATACCACCTACAAAATTTCAGTTCAATACCATGAGAGGGTACACAAGAGTTTATTTTCGTATAAATTACATCTTTTAAATGCAAGTGTGCATCAGAACATTTTGGATCAGCTCTCAACAGTCAGCTTTTTATCTCTTTCCACCTAGTCTGACAAACAATGGCAATGAATGTATAGGACTCACAAGAGGCAATACACTACTTTTGCAATTTGTAGTAATGTGTAAGGTCCCATCATTGCCAATGGTATAGTGCTCTATTATCAAGACCAATTTGGCTCTGGGTGTATGCACCTTAAAGTACTCCTCACTTGTGCACTGAATAGTATATTATTAAGCTTCTTGAGCATAGGATTGTGTAAAATCTACTGTCAAATATGGCAAGGGCAAATTTCAAAGCTGTATGCCAAGAAATCAAGTACATGTGAAAATAATCCTCAGATACCAAACATGCCATCACTCTGGGCATGTTTTAATCGCCCCAAAAAGTACAGTGTATGCTTTATTAAATTTCTTTGTTTTTGCCATTACAACCAAATGAAATTGAGCTTTGCAAGGTTGTGACATAACTTTACACATTTTAACTGCTGACCTCATCACCAGTAGACAAAGAATACATGTCAATTTTGCAGACTTGCTTACTTCAACTATACCTGGACATTCACACATGCAGATAATGACACAAATAGGATTTTTCTTTTTTACCATTAAATTAGTTATTTTATGTTTTGAACTAATGGATATTATCCAAACTTTTTGTCTCATCTACTGCATGTGGACGATAATTTGATAACTCTAGGACATTCACACATGCAGATCGTGATAAACTAAGGTTTTTTTTTTTTATGAATTTCAACATTCGTACCAGCCGTTGAGCGTACACTACATCAATTACGCAGGTACTTGTCAAACAAGATGGATGTTTACTATGGTCTAGCAAGAGACTGTGACAGTTTTATTGTAACATTTTGCCAATTTAACCTATTTGGAAATTGCAGAAGAAAATTGTGAATAATACACTTCATTTATAAGATATTTTGTAATCTCTTGTACATTCAGACAAGCAGTTAATGCTGAACTAAGATTTTTCATGACCTGTAACCTTTGATATATGACATCATCGGTCAGGTGGATGTCCTAGGCACTTTCCACAAACACCAATCCACCCACCATCCCACCCACTAACACACTGAATACAACTCAACTGGCAAGTAGAACCCATGTAATTTGTACAGGATTACGTACCCATGGCCTAATGATCCACCTAATTCCAGTTGAATACCACTAGGGGTGTAAGGCAGGATACAATCATCTTAAGGTGACTTAAACAAGTCAGGCAGTAGAAAATGTCCAACCTGTATACCACTTCACATAGGGATCATCAGACTGATGAAACAGAAGGTTTGAACCAGTTCTGCTAGGAAAATGGATGCAAGATTAAGGAAGACAACATGTTATACCAAGGAGAGGGCAAAAATCACTGGTTGTAATACACCACATCTTTGCCGGACCTAACTGAAGCTTTTATACCAAGCACATGCACATACCTTACATAAATAAAAAAACACTACATAATAATAAGTTATCACCCTCAAATCACTGTTAACATTTCAAAAACTAAAGAAGATAGGAACCTGACACACCACATAAAAGTGTAGCAATGATTTGATTTACTTTGCAATAACAGACTGCTATTGATTGGTTTCTAATGATCCTGAGTAACCTGTGACAAAGAAAGCATACAGTGTGTTACATCTCACTATAGCCATCAAACATAGTGAGATTTTAAGAAAAGATGTCACACAAACCTCCTAAAATGGCCATCACCATTGCATAGATTTCTACATCTTCTGACCATAGATGAAGAAGACAACTTAAATATGATATTTAGAAGTGATGCAAAGACTCACTTTCATATGTAAGCTATGCTATGATAAACAATAATAAAACAAAGAATGTAATAATATGGTGAGATTCCATGAATGTCTGGCACAACTGAAAAGAAGTAACATGTATAGAAGTACACAAAGGACTCTGATATGTGTAAATCCACCAAACCTATTAGAAAAATTAGTAATAATAAATATCATCAATGAAATACTATAAAATTGATAAATAGAAATATTAGTAGATACATCACCATCTATAAGAAGTCAAAAGATGAATATTATATTATATACATTATTCCATTCTCTGTAATTCTTAAAGCACCAACTTCTTACTATAAATTTGCATCTTTTGATTTCGATGGCTTTCTGTGAAGATGTTCTCCAAATTCATTTATTCTGCATAGATTATGAGCAGAAAGTAACTTGACAATAGAAAGTCTGGTCACTATATTCCTTAATCCAAAGGAAATGCAGTATGAATAAGAGTAATTTCAGTAAACGGCCATAAACTCAGATTCCTTGTAGTGTTGCACGCAGCTTAGGAATGAACATTTTGCATCCACACCTTATAAGGGTTACTATCTTTCTGTCCATAAACCATTTCTTCAAAATTGTTAGTTATTAACGGAGAATATCACTGGATTTGGTCTTAACAATTTGGTACTGACAGCACATTAAGTCCAGGCCGTGCAGATGATCGTTTGATTACCAGTGGATTAACTCTGCCACTACCTTTCTAAATAGATGTGGTGAATTTCTCTCATACTTTTTTATGAGAAATACTTAATGAACATTAGACCGATAAATACCATATTGATCTGGAGTGTGAGTGTTTGTCAGTACTGGATAGCTATCTTCTATTCATTATTTTTTTAATAAGCACTGTTATGGTTTATTTGGGAAGGAATGGCTTCAGAGGTGTGCTTGGTTTCTCTCAGGACTACCTATCCTAGTTAAAGATTATTTCTGTAGTGACAGCCAATACTGCACCTCAATTATTAAAAGAAATATTTCAATGTAGATACTGAGGTTTTGTATTGCTAGGTGAAAAAATACATCCTGAGAATATGTTCCATTTCTCGGATGATTTTGTGAACTTCTCTCAAGCAAAACAATTTACTGAGTTATACCATATTACATAACTGGAGTGCATCCCTGTAAACTGGACAATGCTATGCTTATAAACTTTACACAAATTGAGATGAAGCTTTTAAATATTAAAAAAAAATACAGCTACTAACATAGACTCAAGGCAGATGAAGGATTCCAATTAAATTCATCACATTTCAGGATACGGTTACAAAAAGAAAGAAGCATCTTGATTTATGATAACAACATTAAAGACAAAGGACCATGGACTCATTGCCCAGAAAGTACCTTAAGATTTCATAAGAGGTATGAAGATCTAGACCTACTTGGACAACCACACGTCTATACTTTGGAACAAAAGTATTGAGATGCAGTTTCCAATCAGAATTGACGAGCTGTGTTATCTTACTCTGTCGTTAGAGCATCCAATCAGTAATTTACCAATCGCTAGTGACTGTTGCTATAGAAACGCCTTGATTTTTATGACCTTGTTTATTGCTGTATGTTCGAGTGAAATGAACGTCTTCCATCAAATGACTTGTTTGATCATGAGAGAAAAATATCGAATGTACTGTTTGTTGGAACATACATGATCTTTATTCATTACAACCAGATGATTATTCAAGTTTACTGCTTGTCTGAAAATCATCTAGAGCATGCTAAGATACTTCTGAATCTACTCTCTACTGAGCTGTTGGTAATTGATATGAGGTGGTTTCATAAAAGATAATTCACTTCCATAAAGTGACAAGTTCAAGCTACTACAAACTTGTGATGAGGATTTACATCATCTTATGATAAAGCTTGAACATTTCATGATATTAATGAATAGCAATCCCAAATGACACCATTTACAACAACTAGCAAACACCTCACAATAACATGCAGTTATTATTTAGCATGCAGATTACTTCTTTGCTTTGCCGACATCCCCTCTTAATGTCATGGTGGTCTCAACCCAGTGGTTGGGGTGCTTCAACATTTCCCTCCAAACTGAAACTTCTTTACCTGAAGAATCCATCCAATCAACAGCCTTGCCATATGACTTGCCTGAAAAAAAAAAAAACAATGAATATGACAAACACTGCTAAGAACAACTAAATAAGAACACAAAATAAAACAGAGGTGACAGTGTCAGTAGAACAGCAGCAGCAGAGAATTCTGATTTTAAGTTAGGGTAAATTTTCATCTGACAACTGAGTTATTCTACCAGGGAGTTGTTGTTAGATGGAGTGAAAATGAAATGTAATCCTTGCAACTGGCCACCTTTTACAGGTTTTCTTCCTTTGTAGGATAACTACATTTTCTGGACATAACAAGAAATCAAGGAAGTTTTTTTTCAGTATTTTGATATTTAAGACTACCATTATCTATACCATTATCTAGAGTTTTACATTGTTCCTAAATCCAGAAATCTGAATGTGTCTCCTTGTTGGTACTACACCATAGGGCCAATGACACTTGACATTAGGCTTGCCTATTTGCATGTGTGGGTGTCTAACAGTATGTTCCCTCAGCCCATTTCTACTCAAAATATTGATTTTTTATTTTCAATTAACTGTTAGAGAAGAGAGAGTAAAATTTTGCAAATTTTCACATGTAGGAATAGCAAAACTTTTGTAGAAGAATGACACTTTATTTCAATTTTATACAGTCTAACATTTCTTTTTCAGGATAGACAAAGCCTCATCAAAAGAAAACAGAAACTATTGAATCCCTAGCAGTGCAATAGATTAAAATTCGACATGGCCCCAAGAAGGAAAACTCTTAGAAATCTTAATAACTGAATACATTCAAACCATCAAAAAAATTTCCTTTTTCAGCATTTTTGACCAAAGGAGTGAATGTATTCAGTTACCAAGATTTCTAAGTCAGAAACTTTCCCAGGCTTCTTGTTTTCTGCATTTTTCTCATTTTAACCTGGCCCTACACAAAGCCCATATTCAGTTGTTTTGAAGGTACTTTCACGCTGCACATGAGTGAAACAAAGCATAGCCAGCAGTTTGCTGGCTTCCTGCTTGGTCTTATGTTGGCCCCTTTTTTTATTTGTTTGAAACGTTCCTCAAACATTTCTTCAAGGAAACATGTCTATGTACAATTTCTATGTGGCAATTTGAAGAAGTAAAATAAAATGTACCATTCGCTCACTGGTAAACGTAAAACTATCCAGCATCCAAACTCTCGAAAAAGGCCAATGTTTGAAATGCTTTTGGTGTGAAAGCACCTTCACAAAAACAATCTACTCGAGTTTGTATAATTTAACTGACAAAAAACAAATAAATACCACTAATACTGACCTGAACCAAGGCCCAGTCTGACTCCACCCATTAATGAATTTGATCCAACCGAGTCAAAATCCCAAACAGTCACTTCCAAGCACCTCTCCAGAAGGCTGTCTCTTGTAACATTGTCAAATTTCAAAATGTCAGTCCATTTAGGGTTGCAGGTATTTCTTTTCACGGCTGTTTTCTTTTTCCCATGCTTTGTTTTGTCTGGTAAAAGGTAGCTGGTGAAGTAAAATAATATAACATACAATTAATAAACTGTAATGCTATTTGTTTTCAGAGTTGGTTACTTGTCTTTCACAAAGGCTTACTTTCAACTGCAAAACTGTTGGTAAAGTATTACTTTGAAGATTATTGTGCAAAATCAAAAAGACACACATTTTAGAAGATCAGTAATAAAGTATACAACCATGATGTCAGTGCAAGTGGTCAAACTGGGATGAGGCAATATGAGGTAACATTTGAATACCTAACTGGAGATATCAGTCACTAAGGATTTCACAACAAGATGTCTCTTGAAGTTAAATGATCTTTGACTTCCTAAAAGACTGTCCAATTCACCCAGTGTGAGAAAAACAGCTTAATATAGCATCTGCTCTGGTTTAATAACCATTTTCAGACAGTGTTTAGCTCACCTTAAATATACATATCAATTTGACTGTATAGGTTTAATCTATACTTTTAATACTCACCAAACAAGATCAATCACCCTTCTAAGGTTATAGCAATAAGTAAATGACTGCTACATTATCTTAAAATGATTGCGTGTACTGGAAAAGCCAGACGGTTCAGATTGCATTTGACCTTAACTTTTTCTGTAATTTCAAATGCACACGCAAGGTTGTACACTGATGGACTATGTCTTTCAGTGAGCAAAATGACAGTAACTACTTTGAAAAGGAATGGATTGGCATAAAAAAGTAAAAAACAAACATCACTTCTGAAAATTGGCAGTCCTTACTATCACACCTACATAGTGAATATACAACAGCACAGGTCTCATTGTGTATCTGAAACGTGCTACTCAAGTTGCCAAGCCATGGTTGTTATCAGGAATTGTAGTATTTGGTGAAAGGAGTACTGTATTTACAAATAACCTGCAAACTGATCACATCATGAGTGATCCTGAGTTGTTTTGACTTAATATACAATACTAATGTTAGTATATACTTCTCATTGGCTTTTTCAAAGAAGCACATGGTTGATTTGAATGAAAACTGTCAACAACTACATTATCATATTTTACACCTCTTGTCATTAAGTTAGAAGAATTTGAAACCATATGGCAGAATTAACCTACTGAAACCTATTTTCCCAAATTGTCTGAATGGTCCAAGTACAAGCCTTACCAAACTTTTGGATAGGAAATTTCAATAGTTTTAATTTTTTGCCTACACACACAATCACTTTAATGATTAATTTTGTAAAATGTTGAGAATAGAAAGGGTTGCTGGATTTGACCTCTGTTGGCCTATTAAATACACTTGCAGAGCACTTACTGTACAAGTATCATCAAGACAATTCTCAATGCTTTCCAGGGAAATTTTCAACATGCACAATGCATTTTGCTTCTGCTGCCTCCTAATAAACTTTGACCTTCACTAGAACAATATGTTTATCATTATTATCACATGTATATCACATGTCAAGTAGAAGTCCATAACAACAGCAGTTTATAGCATCCATAACACTAGAGCTCTGCTGACTTACATTCACATTCATCTACACAAAATTCTGTAAATCTTACATGAACTAATTCATTTAAGATATACTGACAGTCAGACTGAATGTTAAAAGTAGTGTACCTTGACATTTTAAACAAAATGATAATTATTCTGACAGTGGAAAACACTTCCCAAATATGAGCTCTTGAAACTTGAAGTTTTACAAATCTAACATGCCCCTACCTAGACACCACACAGACCAGTATACATCATTTAGATAGTGACATATGTCTGCAGATAGTGACATATGTCTGCAGATAGTGACATATGTCTGCAGATGGTTACATATGTCTGCAGATGGTGACATATGTCTGCAGATGGTGACATATGTCTGCAGATAGTGACATATGTCTGCAGATTTAAACATAAGCATCTAAGTCTAAGATTTTGCTTTTAAATAAGTCTCTCCTGAAGTATGGTGATTTATTTATGAGGTGATACCTCATATCAGCATTGTGAGGTGATACACCCTCACCTTGTACCATGCAATTATGGTGAGTGTTCTTGGTGAATTGCTGCAAAACATCGTCTTTGATGGTTTTCTTAGATGCAAGCATAATTTCAGCACACCTCCTTTACACTGTATCATCAACCATCATACCTCAAATCAGTAGTACTTTATATTATTGGTTAATGTCAATTTAAATTGATATATACCAACTACAGTGTACACATCATTGATATCAATGGGCATATGTCAATATATGCCGATTTAAACCAGAATGTGTCAATTAAAACTTGAAGATGTCAATTTATATCAGTAGGTGTCCATGTCAAAGTATATCAACGACTAAAATTGATTTTATGTTGATTTTGAAATTCATGTAATTGTTTCGAATTGGTATATGTCAATTTATATTGATAACACACAAATGAAAATTGGTATAATATCAATTGAAATGGACATATGTAAATTACAACTGACAAAAATCCAGGAAAATTGGCTCACGTCAATTTACATGTGTATCAATTCTCCATGCTCCTGATAGTGATTGTCCACCATGGTTTTTTACTATATGAAACAATACTAGGTTATTTAGTTACCATTTACAGATTGGACTTGAGGAACCCCCTAATTTCATTCCAACCAAGTTCTTAGCCTCTTTGATGTGTACATGAAGCGTTCCTCCTACCAGTCTACCAGGGGGCTTGTTCTTTCTCCCTTTGTGGTATCTGCTTGTTCTATCCTTCTCTTCATCTTCAGAGAGGGGTTCGTACATAATGGCAACTAAAACATCACCTGTGTAGGTCAGAGCTGTTGTTGATCTATGTTGCTGAAAGATAAATAGTATTTAGCGAACTTGCCATATCAAGCTAGATGCTCAGAAATAAGCCAAATGATCTAGTCTAGCTTACCAATATGATACATAACATTGAATGCAGATGAATTTAATATTCTGTGTTGCTAAGCAGAAATTCTGAATAATATGCAACATTCCAGTGCTAATTATGGCAAAATGATATACAAATGAACCTTTCAACTTCAACAGTTGCCGGACTTATAAGATTGTCACCTATCACGTACCTCACATGATCCCTGATTTCTATGGCAGCATAAAGGATTAGTAAAAACAAAACTGCTACAAACAAACCAACTGTGAAGTTCAACAAGTACCTTTCTTGAGAGATTTTTCTACAAAATTATCTGACTAATATTGGTTCTCCACAAAATTATCAGTTGAAGTAACCCCCTTTACTACCAACTGTCAACTTGAAGCAAGCAGGAGTGACATCATCTCCACACATTGCTGAAGAGTCTTTTGTTTTCTTCATTATTAAATCTATTATTTTGAGCTTGATATCAAAAGGTGGTCAGCTTAGATACTGGTTATGTGAAGTTCACAGACTCTCATACCCCTCATATATTCAAACTATGATAGCACTAGATATTGAAGTATTGAAGTAGGTGTAAAAATCAAAGAAAAACATACGATGGTTTATCAATGTGGGGGAGATGACATCACTCCTGCTTGCCTCATGTTAACTGCTCATATCTCAGGAACCACACATGGGAATTGAATGGAAGTTCCACTATAAAGGTCGGATTTAGTTATTCTCTAACATATCAATGCTACATGTGTGGCCAGACAATCCTTTTAATGTAAGTCTCACAGACTCCACTTGACGATGTCAATTACCACATCATTACCTGTATGTACATCTGATATTTGAAACCTTATACTAACAAGGTTTCAATCTTCTTGAAAAAAAATTCACCAAACTGCATTAGCCTTATGACAAACCATTAATCAGTGTTGTTTGTGTTCTAAATTACTTTTCAATGAGCCACGTATTACAACATTAAATGATATGATGACCTTTCGAAATGATTTTAAAATTTTTAGATTCTCTGACAATGGAATCTATGAGCTCATCTATGTATAGCCATTAACTGTAATATTGTTAGTACGTAATTCCTGTTGTTTGTAATATAGGTATATTTGAGCTGATCTGCTACCAGAGCCATACAAACTTGATATGGAAGATTAAACTAGACTCAAACACTTGACATGCTTGAATCTCTGGCAAGTGACTTGTAGTTACATCTTTTTGCTTGCTTGTCTTGAATGTGAAAGAATGATAATTACCCTTTGTGCAAGAGGGTGCCACTTGGCTGAGTAGTCATCAAACTGAACGGTGTCCAAAGAGAGGAGATGTTCACCAAGGAAGAGGTTGTGACCAAACCTGTCATAATGCCACACAGCAACACACAATGTTCTTGTCTCCAATTCACTTTGTCTAATCTTGTATTTCAGTGTTTCAGAATATACAGGATTAATAGTTGATTTGCTCACGTGTGTTTTACGTTTGCTGTGTTTGGATCTGTCTGGAAGTAAATAGAGCTTAACATATCTGAAAAAGAGAATTCAAACAAAACAGTCATTCATGGATAGTAACTCACAAATAATTCTCTGGCATCATTATCAAAGAAATAAAGCTACAGTAGATCAAAAATGTATGCTTAGATTTAAGTAACCATTAATATTGCTCAGTGTATGCTGACATACAATATGTAAGGATAACAACTACACATGATATGATCTGGTTCACAGAATCTTGCCAATGGTACATGTTGCTGTTTCATTGGTATGGTAGCTATTAATCAGTCTCTACCAATGCTGTATTACCTTTTTAAGTGTCAACCAATTAGTAAGGTGTAATGTGATGATGATGTAACAGTTACCAGTTTAATTTTATCTTGATCATTGAAATAGCGATCTTACTAACAGACACTTACTGTAAGTTCAACATTTCATAACAACTAGATAGGATGTTGGGTATTTGTCTCAAGATTTGTCAAAAGTATGGCAAATGCAGTGTCAAAAAGTTCTATTGCTCATATTTAATTTTAGTGGAAATCTTAAATTCAATGTTCATGAATTGTGACATCTACAACGAATATTGAGTCAAATGCCTCATACAGATCAATTTGCTGCAACTAACATCTTTTTAGACAAATCTAACCTTAAACCTAAGTACATAGAATTGTTTACACTAGGGATGTACCGGATCTGGAATTTTAAGATCCGGCCGGACCGAATTTTACCGGACAGTACGAACTATCCGGCCGGATAAAATCCGGCCGGACCGGATTTTTTCATTAGGAATCTTGTAATCGGTCCAAGTAAAATAGAAGTAGGCTTGACAATGGTATATAATGGCAAAGGGG